>JAIPRL010000978.1:0-103063 GCA_025469235.1 Pemphigus obesinymphae | reverse complement strand
TTATTTATTTATTTTATTAATTCACGCCATTACTATTGTGTTGAAGATGACATATTTGACATATTAGTATATAATTATATATAGTCACAGAACACTGTATATATATAATTATCATTTATTTTGATAAATATTTTTCGTGATAATATAATACGTTAATCCATAATTGTATTATTTATATACGATTTTGTAAAATTTAAATAAAATTGATAATGCACTGCTGCTTTTGTTATTGCACGCGTGTAGTGTGATACAGTCTACACTAGTGTAGTGTAAACAAATAGAATAGATGGAAAACGCTATGAGATACTAGTCTCGTGATTATAATAATATCAATTTACCAGTAATGTAACTTTTGTTCATAGATGGCGAAAGTTTTGCTAGATTTTCTTACGCCCGCCATTAAGAAACATTTTGGTTCCGCTAATATATCTTTCGATACCAGTCCATAGTATCTTAGTCCGTGCTTTATACCATATACCGTATAATATGTACCTAGTTCTTTCATGCATAAATAATTATATTATCTAAGTGTGTATATTGTATGTGTAATGTGTATTTTATATTTACATCCCAATGTTAAAATCACTCTAATAAAATTGTTCATAATGGTATATAATTTTATAATAATAATTCATTTTTTTTATATGGGCGACGTAGAAAATCAATTTTTCAATGGTATATAATTATCGAAAAATTACCTTCGTATTATTAACTTTTAAAATTTCCTTTAACCTGCGTGCTGTTCAAAATATCTTACTTTTGATTTATATGACATACCTATTGTAGTATATATTATAATATATTAATATTATATAAATAATAATAATAATAATAATATAAAACAAGTCATTGCCCGTGAAAGACACGACAAAGTTCAGAATATATTGCTTTTGCAATTATATGCAATTATATTTAGTAAACATTATTGAAATTTCACAGCGAGACACGTGACAATCAGTGTTCATTTCCCGTACTTTTGACTATAAAACAAGGTAAAACGTTCAGACCCAATGGCGAAAAAAGTACCAGTGAGGCAAAACACACGAATGAAATTTAGGAATTTTAAAACAGCTTAAAAATATTGAGTTGTAAAGACAAAAATTAATCGTCATAAAGTCATAACTAGGGCCCGGACTTGAATGCATGTCATAACACTTGTAGTAGGCGTGGCGAAACTTTACATATATATATATAAATTATAGGTACATGTTATAAATACATCTCCTTCTCGGCATCTACACTGAACACACGTTCCTTGTATCTTTCCTATTCACCGTATTTCACCTAGCAACTCGCCTTGCCCTTCTCAGGGCTACCGGGCCTCCAGTGCCAGAAACGGCTGCTAGGCTCCTTGAGCCAATTCTGATGTGCAGTTTTTCACCAGACACACACCGTACCCCGTAGAACAATCAGCCTACACACAAAACCAGCATCTAGACCAGCCCTTTTGAGGGCTTGAGGCCACCATACCGGGATGGGTCGCAGGTTTTTCACGTACTTCACTACACACATCACAAGCCTTCAATACGGATTTCTTCGACCGTTTTAACGGCGTCCACCCCGGCAACATCTTGCGACTCTCCACGTCAACCACGATGCTACGTCAAAAAAACTCGGGAGGCAAATCATCCCCCAACACTTCGCCAACAAACCCCACGGTTAAATTGAGTTACGCTCTCCATCACCCACCTATATTATTCAGGCTGGAACGCGCTCCCGCACATCATCATTGTCCTCAACAAAATCCATCTTGACCGAATAACCATAACCCCCTAAGAGCCCGTTCACACGATCCCGAAACTGTCGTTTTGCCGTATCGGTTATTTTACCGTCTAATACAAGGACAATGTAATTTATATGAGTATATTCAGACGATACGGTCATGAACCGTATACGGTATTAGCGGTAAAATTACCGATTAGGTCGATTTTGTCACTGCGAACCGCATTCGGTCATACGGTAGATAAACCGATTCGGTTTATGGTGGCAATATATTTATATACGCTGCATTCAGACGATTCGGTATTTTTACCGATTAGATATCGAGACCACGTCATTTTCCATTTATCTTTGTCTTTGTCAACATGAATGATATAAATAGGTACGGAAGTGCTTATATCTTTAGTTGAAACTAACCCATTATATGGGATAAAACATTAGACGTTTATAAAGATAAAACATTGAAAGAAAAAGCATGGAAAGAGATATGCAGCATTTTAAATGAAAACATCCCTGCATTGGAACAAAAAAAAAGGCAAGATTTCGGTAAGTTAATATATCAAATTTTCAATACTATTTTAATTTGTGCATTTAAACTAATTTCAATAACAACTTTTTATATCATACATTTTTTGAAAGTATATTTACGCTATGAAAATAATTATAAAAATATTTATATACATTATATATTTATTAATATTAGTAATTAATTATATAATATATACCTAATAATATAATAATAAATAAATTTATTAATTAATTAAGTACCTATGGCTTCATCTTGCCAAGGAACTGATCCAGCATCAGATATAAAATAGTTCGTAAATGTTGCCCTAATTGAGTTTGATGAGTTTGATGAACTGCCTCCTCTAATTGATTGGGCGTTTGATATATTAGGAAAATAATTTGTTTCTTGTTCTATTCGAGTACTTTCAAAATCAAAACCATATTTTTGTCTAACAAAATGATGTAGTACTGTGCATGCTTTTACTACACAAATAGCTGTTTCTAAATTTACGTTTAAAGGCCGATGGAATATTCTCCATTTATTTGCCAGGACTCCAAAAGCACATTTCCAGGTATTTTCTAGCTCTAGTAAATCAATAGTTAAATATTCGTTTATCCTTATTTAAATGTGTCCCTCCATAAGGTCTTAATAAATTTTCATTTAATATAAAACCTTCGTCTCCAACTATTACGAAAGGAACATTTGTGTTTGAACCTTCATTTAAAGGCCTCTGGGTATTGGTAAGTTATTATTTACATCCATCTTGCCAACTAGATACGCATACGCTTCGAATGAGACTGAAAACGATTAATACGTAGTACTGTAGTAGCTGTGTACAGTAGAATTATGTACGGTAAAAATACCGTATACCGTCTGAATAGTCTAACCGAAAGACGCCCAATCGGCAAATTAACTGATACGGTAAAAAAATTAAATCGTGTGAACGGGCTTTAAAATTCCACCCACATTTTTGCTAGACGCCGATTGAAGAAAAATTGCTGGAAAATTACTATCTTCACTTCTCGCCGGCTCTTTGCTTGCCAAGGCACATGATAACACTACAATCAAAATTCTCCGCCACGATGTGGAATTCTACTGCATCGTCCAGAAATACTTCCGGATTAACAAGGCCGAATTCTTCACTCACCCCCTTCAAAAAGAACAACCTCTTAAAATTTTAATCAAAGGCCTATTTTCAAACATTCTAGAATCCGAGGTCACTGAAGACCTTAAACTCAAACGAAGTCAAACACATTCACCAATTTGTAAATTCAGTGAAAAAATTATCCATATTCATGGTCTTGCTTGCTTCGAGAAAAATAAAATATTCAATGAAACTTCTATACTGTTCATGTCCGTAAAAATCAAGTCATATAAATCAAACTCTCCAGCACAATATTTCGCGTGTCAACGATTCGGGTATTCGAAATTGCAAATTCCCTAAATACTAAGTACAAAACAGCGGCAGTCTTGCTGGACATCGAAAAGGCGTTCGACAAGGTGTGGCATGATGGTCTAATTTACAAGTTCATTTAATCAGGCGTTCCGAATCAACTAATCAACCTAGTCAAGTCGTTCATCTACCGCAGAACATTTCAAGTTAGAGTAGCCAAATGCAAATCTTCTATTAGGAATATCCAAACAGGCATCTCTCAAGGCTCGTGCTTTTCCCCATCTATTCTCCATATACGTAAACGACATGCCTTAAGATCTCAACTGAAAAACAGCTCTTTTCGCCGACAATACTCTTTTCTATGCATCCAGCAATACACACATCCACGCTATATATCGTCTACAAAAACAACTCGCTCTCGTCCAAATTTGGTTCGACGATTGAAAAATAACAATAAACACAAATAAAACCAACACAATTTTATTTATAAATAAAGCTGCGATTGCCCAAAAATAAAAATAAAAACACAGAGATAAATTCGTCTATTTCCATTAAATACCAAGGCATTATCATAGAAATACCTCACGTTCACTAAACATATCACAATCATACTCAACAAAGCCAAATATGTTAGGCACTCAATCTACCATCTAATAACACCAACAGTTCCCTTAGTCTCAATTTAAAAACTTACATCTATAAATCATACATTAGGCTAATAGTAACATACGCAGGACCCGCTTAGATCTCCAACACATCACCGGACAACTAGAAATGGCTCGAAGCCTTTCAGTCAGTCACACTTCGTACAATCACCGCCAATGAAATGATCAGAAATACAACCAAAATAACAACACTTCAGGAAATATTTGATCACATGCGCACAGCCGTGAAACAGCGCATACTCCACTCACACCACCCTTATATACAAGATATCAGCATCCGCCTCTGCATCAAACAAAAAAAAAAAGATTTAAGTCGCGTCCCATTCAATTTTAAACCCATTTCTCATCGAAAAATTCCATAACATTCATAGCTAATATCCCACTCTCTGAAAAAAACAATAGCTTAGAATAGAGAAACCTTAGACAAAGCATAGCATAGCATGTTATAAATAGGTATATAATATGTATGTATATGAATATGTACACGCCGACGTGTTGACGTGTATACTAACAAATATAAAATTGTCATCACACCCATCGAAATTATAAATTGTGAATGTTGCATTTTTTAAAATTATTACTGTTAGTAAAATTATGATAGTATTGTATTCAGTCTCACTCGTGGGGGGGGGGTACTCCCAAGAGACCTCCGAAAAGGGGAGATATAATATTTATGTTTTCTATTGATATACGTTTGCGATTGAATTAAAGTACTTTGCAGTAAATTTTGTTTTATTAATTAGTGTTGCCGTATACATCAAAATCTACATTGCCGTATATGATACACTCATAACATAAAAAAATTCTAGGTAATTTAAAACTTTTAAAGAACCGTTAGGAACCCAAAAGAACCAAAATTTATTAAAATATGAAATATTCATATTATATATAATATAAATAGTCCAGAAACTGGTTCCAGAACCGGTTATTTTGAGTTCGGTTCCAGTCCCTGGTATACGCATGTTCATATACGAGAAAAGTATTCAAGAACTTTCAAAAGTTGGTCACTCATTAGTAATATCTATGGTGAAAATAATCAAGAATTATTTTCTTCATTGTAGCAGTTCAGTTTTTAATGGAAAAATAGTCGATTTTATAAAGTTCGAATACTAATTTGAGGGCTATAAATTCAAAATTTATCTATATCATAATATTTTGTAAATTCGATATTTTCAAGGAACGTCAACAGTGTTCGTAGAAACAATTTTGATTGGTGTAACGTGTATAAATGATACAAGCGCAACTGGTGTATTTTATTTCGGGTAATTTGATGGGAATTGTGTTTATAAACAAAAAAAAAAAAAACCAATATTTTGAAATTCCCGAAATAACATTGTCCGGACATTTAATATTGTTATCTCTTGGCAGCGTGTGCACACGCAGCGCGTGATTTCAGCCGAGAAGTCGTAAAACACGACTTAACAGACACACACCGATGTGGCATCAGTGGTGATCGTACATGATATAACTGCGTGTACATATTATAGACACTATGTGTATGGCAGGACGAAGGAGAAATCCGACGATTTTGCTGTTGTGTGTGTTTGTACATGTCATGTCTACATGGATCGGATATATATAATATACACGAAGTTAAAACTGAACGGCGTGTGTAAGCTTTTAAATCGTCCGTTTCGACCTGCGTGCGTGTTGTGGCCTGGGCTCCTGTATAGGACGTATAATATGTATAACTACACGGTCGCACGGTAATAACCTGAGGAAATCGTTAATAAACGGTCGTTTTGCGTACATAGTACATTAGCTGTATATCGTATATATGCCGGCATGCGTGCTGTCATTACGGTTACACGTAGACATTGCGGCGTAGTCATGCACATAATGTAAAAAAAAAAAATGGTTGATATAAACGCATTATCATTTGTACGTGATTTAATAAATCAGAGCTTGCACTCGGACAATATTTTAGAACTTTATAGACCATAATTATTGTATTGTCAAGGTTATTGTATTAATATTATTAACAATACTACACTAAAATTAAATGTATTTTAAAATATAAAAATACGTTCAACAATACGTGTATATACGCAAATATACGTCTCAAGACCATAGAATAAATTAAACCAGAACACGTGACCGACTTTCGGGTTGCCTGGAAAAATGTCCGCCTAATATGTTGAAAAGTACGTTCAGTGTAATCTTGCAACAATTTTTCAGATTTATATTACATTAATGTCAGGGCCGTGGAGAGAAAATCCGGGTCCCTAATATTTTCGAGGAACATTTATTTTCAAAACCACAATTATGCTCCCCAAAATCGAGAAATTTTTTGAAAAAAAAAAAAATAAAACATGTGTCATTTTTTTTTCAAAATTAGAGTCATGGTTACTCCACCCATTCACACATTCAAAGATATGTCAGTTCAATTTATATAGCTGTAAAACGTATTCAGTGTGACTGTTGGGAACTGTATACATTTATAAATTTATACTTTTTACTTATTACTTTTTTACTTAAAAGGCCTTTGTAAACCCCCATAATTTTTTCACCAAGACTGCCTCAGCATCTGAAACGAATTTGATTACTGTCAACGTTCATACCAACATTTTTAAAACAGTTTTTAAATAAACAATGTGTACTTTGCATTAATTTAAGTTTTTTTCCGTTTTATCATTTTATTTACGTGAAAAATTGATATTGTTAAAATTTTGCGAAAAATATAGGTACATACTATATAATATATTATATTACTACAATGTAATGGAAAATATTTTTCGAAATTCAATATTAACCGTTCTATTTTCACAGTGTTATCGTTCATCATAATATATATAGGAGTTCGATTATCATCGTTGTCATCGTCGTTCTCTAGAGTGTAATAAATTATTAAATGCTTCCGAACGTGTATGATAACATGCCTATTATTATATTGTCGATAACGCGTCTTTCCCGCGCGTCGTTAAATCCACGTGAACTTTGACTCGGCAGAGGTTGTTGACATCGCTGTACTATATTGTACACGAATTTCTCGGTTTTCATACTAACAGATACATAGTATTTCATAATTGTAACATAAACAAAGCCCAGTAATAAATCATTGTTCGAGTTCGTTATTAATGTATTTTTTTATTTTTATTTTGTCATCGATCGAGCGAATGATGAACGACCCGAGACCCGGTGCGTATTTGCACAACAATACAAATGCTAGTCGTCAAAGCACCGTCATTTTAATAATATTGACGAGTCGAATAAATTTACACACGGATGAGATATTATATATTAACGATGAAATTATTATGATGTAGCGTTTTGATGTTTCTGCTAACAGTACGTTGTTACTAAGAGGGTTGGAAGCGGTCTAAAACAGTCGAGTATAGACAATTTACCAATAATTACTACGTTGCGTGTTGTATCTATTGTTTTCAATAGGTCCTACATGGATAATGTGCAGGGTCATCATTAGTATGAAATAATTTTAAAAAAATGGTTCAAACATTAAATGTTTATAATATTTATAATGAATATAAATTTTGCAAAATGTGCGTACTTTGTAGGTATCAGCTGTTATATGATATTATATTATTGTATACACGATTACATTGTATACAATCGTATAGTAATATTCATATTTTGACCTCGTATCGACTATAATGAAGTGATATGTATATTTTTTACCGTACGCTTAAAGTATTATCTTCGTGCGGACTAAATATTATTATAACATGTAATTCAATAAAATTATTACTAGTGTTATTTCCTGTGGGTCCGTGAATCTCTGGGTTACCGGTATTATATACATTAATAATAAAATTTTATTCTATTTAATGTTCATAATATTGTCTGTGTTCTAAAAACTGTAATTTGAATACATAATATCAATAAATAAAGAGGAATGCTATATGTGTTCATTCTAAATGTATAATGTATAACAAATATTAATGATTTTAAACAATTTTTTCTTCTCCTGAACATTTTTCAGAAGTGGACTTACCTGGTTGTTGCACTGGACCCTTCAATATTATAGTTTGAATTTTTTATAATAATGTGTGTGAAAAAGTCTCTGAGAAACGGTTCTAGTATACGAGCAAAAAGTCGAATCGGACATAACATAATATGTATAAGACGTGAATTTAGCTGCATAGCTGTATAAATGTGAATACTAATACTAAGAATTTTGGAAATATATAAAAGAACCATTAGGATCCAAAATTGTCTTGATCTTATTGAGATATCTAGATATAGAGCAAGACTAAGACCAATACTATGGCAATTTTGCTCTTGGTTTTTGTCTTGTTAACTCAGTCTTGGTCTTAGCCATGACCCCCCACCCCGCTATTTGAGCCAATGTTTGCATGCATAGGGTATATTTTAATAAATATTTTTAAAAGTATTTTTTTTTCAATAAAAAAATTATTATTTATGCAATTACTAAATAATAATTGTTTAAAATGTTGAATATTGTATGATCTATTATTACGATTTATCGGCTTCCGCAAAATAATTATTATTGACAAATGGAATTTCAAAATTGTGAACATTTTATAAAAGCAGTGGTATTTGAAAAGACAGGTTTACATATTAATATTATACAAAATAAACTGTGTTATGTATGTTATTTCTTATGATATATATAAATATACATACATACGTCATACATATATAACTTATAGGTATTGTGTCCCACCCCAGAGCTGTCCGAAGAAAGATTTTTTTTGAGGGGGTTGGGGGGGGGGTAAAAATGTGAAAAAAATAATATCTCTTCAAAAACTTAAAATGAAGCCAAAAAATTACTTGCCCCTGCCCCTGTCGGTTGATATTTCTGCGGGCGCCCTTACTTACAACATTCTTGCAGTCTTGCTTTTTCACCCAAACTTATGAATAAGGAATAAGGATAGATAACGTTTATAATATAATACATCTGCTTTTGAAGACAATGGAAACGAATTTATTTTAGCTACATATTATGATTATTATAATTGTTGTAATTAATAAAATAATCATAATAAAATAAGAAATATGTGGGACATGGTAGGTATTAGGTACCTACTATGACCAATGGTGTAAGCAATGTTGGGTAAAT
Source organism: Pemphigus obesinymphae (assembly GCA_025469235.1). Classification (NCBI taxonomy): domain Eukaryota; kingdom Metazoa; phylum Arthropoda; class Insecta; order Hemiptera; family Aphididae; genus Pemphigus; species Pemphigus obesinymphae. The sequence continues at coordinate 93,737 of JAIPRL010000978.1, read as the reverse complement.
TACTTCTTCTGTCATATAAATTATCAAGGCTGGGCAAGTTAACGATATTTTTTTAACTCGTTAAGTTAAGTTAATTTAAAATAATATAAGTTAAGTTAAAAGTTACCCATATATTTTTGTTAACTTTTAAAGTTAAAAGTTAACTTTGAAAAAAAAAGTTACTTAATTTAGTTGAAAGTTTAAATTTCCTAATTAAGAAAAAAAGTCGATATACCTATATATTGTAAAAAGGTAAAAAAGAATAGTTATTCTTTACGCTCAAAAAAATACTGGGGACTTCTTCTGCCTGAAAAAGTGTATACATGTAAAAATATAAATACAATATATCATTTTAAAACCCATACATAAATCAGAAATCGGAATATAACTCCCAACTGCCAAGACACCTACGTTATTATTTGATTTACACTAATGTATTATAAAATAAGCACAGTACCCATCACTTCAATATATTTTCTACATTGGGTTGACATAAATACCAGCATCCATGTAGTTAAAAAGACTGGGCTTAGCCCAATATGGAAAATTAATTGTAAATAAAACCAATATATTTTTTTCATTACATTTTAAGATAAAAACAAAACAAATTTCTAACCTTTAATAAATGTCTTTAAAAGTTATAGAGTTTTGTATAACCTCTAACCCACTTTTCATACAAAAATTAAAGACTTAATACTGAAAAAATTTAGAATCTAAAAATAACTATAAATTTAAAATGGTTATTATATTATATGGAAATGAGTACCTATAGTCTTTTCAAAACTTGACATCTATGAAATATTATTTATGCAACTGTGTAATGTTTATCAGTTTCGCACCTCCAGCTAAAAATTATAAATAATAAAATAGTCACGGCCTAAATTATTATTGAAAGTTACCATAAAGCCTATATCAATGTGACTATATGTGTATATATTTTATAATAAATATCTTTATTATTCTAAAGACAAAATGTAATTTACTTTTTATTGGATATTTTTATTATATTTTAACCTCTTTCTGCATCATTTTTTTAATTTTTATTTTTTTTAATTATTTGTTTAGATTTAAGGTCATTATTACAAGGAAAAATAATTTAAAAATATTTGACCTTTTTTTTTTTACCCGCAAGGGCATTCTCCTAGAGTGACGGGTGTAACGATCCCGCGGACCCTTAGTTGCGTTGGGCCCCCCCCATTAATGAAGGTTGGGCGTAAATCTAATCATCCTACCATTTAAAAAAAAATCTTTGATTTTGGAACGAAAAACATCGCCTCGGAACGCTTATGGATTTTTGTATAGGAACTTGGAACGTGCGATGAATGTATAGGACTGGAAACATGATGACAATCATGTCGTGTCTTAAGCGATACAAATTGGATATAACGGCAGTTCAAGATGTAAGATGTCCCAAAACTGGTAGTATAAGGTCACAAGGAAAAACAATTTTTTACAGTGGTGGAGAAAAACACGAAAGGGGAGTAAGCTTTGTTATTAAAGATAAAGTCTTACCAGGTGTTGTCAAGTTTTAACCAATAAGTGATAGAATATGTTATATGAAGTTTAAATACAGATAGTTTAATATTATAATAGTAAATTGCTATGCACCTACTGAGGATAAAAATGAAGAAGTAAAAAATGCTTTCTATGATGAGCTGGACAATGTATGTGATGGATTACCGACGGGAAAGCCTAAAATAATTATTGGTGACTTCAACGCGAAAATCGGAAAAGAAAGGGTATATAGACCAACTATCGGTAACAAAAGTCTGCATGGTTAATCCGATGAAAATGGAAACAAATTGATTGTCTTTGCAGCAGCAAGGAACATAGTTGTAAGCAGTACAATGTTTTCACACAAAAACATTCACAAACAGACTTGGATATCACCTTAGGGGATGATAAGAAACCAATTAGATCACATAGTTGTCGACTGGCGAATAAAATCAAGCATAGAAGATGTAAGAATTATGAGGGGTTGTAGTGCGATATCTGATCATTTTCTGGTAAAGGCAAAGTGCAAACTAAAGATCCAATGGGATGGCAGAAAAACAGAATTTCAAAGAAAAATCATATCAACAGAGAGCTACTGAAAGAAAACTAAGCCAAGGAATATCAGGAAAAATTAAATAAATACCTTTCGAATTCTGTACACGAAACAAATATAAACGGGTTGTGAGGAAGAGTAAAAACAGCGGTAAAAAGGACCGCAGTAGAAGTATTGGGTCATGAGCCTCAGAAAATAAAAAAACCCTGGTTTAATGATCAGTATCAAAAGGCCATGGAAGAAAGGGATAAAACCAGATTAAAGTATTACAAGACCCAAGAGAAGACAATAAAAGAATACTAGACATAAAATAGAGAGAGGTAAAAAGAATAATAAGGATGAACAAAAGAGCATGGAAAAAAGAAAGAATACAACTCATAGAAAATAGTCGAGCGAATAATGTGCGAATATTTTTTGAAAAAGCGAACGAAGTTAAACATGGGCGTAAATCATCAATAGTTAGAGGAGAAAACGGAACGTTAATGACCGAAAACGGAAAAATAGCAGAGGAGTTTAAAAAAATGTTCATTTCACTACTAAACCAACCTAGTAAAAGGACAATTATAGAAGAACAGACCTCAGTAGAGCAAAAAATAGAACCACCTTCAAGAGCAGAGGTAGAAACTGGTTTGGAGTTGCTCAAAAATAGAAAGGCGGCTGGGGAGGATGAAATAATTTCTGAATGCCTTAAAAAAGGAGGACAACAATTAACAAACCAGATATACAATCTGATTATTAAAGTTTGGGAACTTGAAGAAATACTATGCTGATGACATACATCTATTCTATGTCCTATTTTTAAAAATGGAGACCCTATGGACTGTAAAAATTATAGGGAAATCTCGTTATTGAATACAGCGTATAAAGTAATGTCTAATATTCTACTTGTTAGAATAAAACCTTATATAAAATAAATTATTGGAGATTATCAGGGAAGGTTTATGGCATTGAAGTTAACCCTAGATTAGATACACGTCATTAAGCAATATTACACCTCATATTTATAGATTTCAAGGCCGCCTACGATTCGGTGAACAGAGAGAAGCTATGGAGCGTACTGTACCAATTGGGTATACCTGGAAAGTTTGTTAGACTAAACCGTACATGTGTATAGGAATTAAAATATAAAGTGAAGGTCGGAAGTGTCGTGTCGGAGGAATTCGAGGTAGGCACAGGGCTTAGGCAGTGTGATGCCTTGTCCCCAGCTGTATTCAATATAGCATTGGAATCAGTCGTAAGAGAAACCCTAGTAACAGCGAGTGGAATTAAATTGGAATTGACAAACAATTAGTAGTGGTGGCATATGTAGATGATTTAGTCATAATGGCAGAAAATGAAGCGAGTCTAAAGAACACTACAAGAACTTTGCTGGAATATGGGAAAAGAATTGGGTTAACAATAAACGAGGATAAGACAAAATACATGGTCGTAACTAGGAATAACCATATATTAGGACACTTGGGTATTGGTAACTACATATTTCAAAGAGTAGATAATTTTAAATACCTAGGAGTGGACATCAACAAGGACGCAAATAGCCACGAGGAAATACAACTTAGATAAACAACGGCAAACAGATGTTATTTTGGATTGGTTCCTCTATTTAAATCAAAGATTTTATCTTGGAAGGCAAAAATAACTCTTTACAAAGTACTAGTGAGACCGGTAGCATTGTATGCGTGTGGGGCATGGGCCACGACAATTTCGGATGAATGTAAACTGGCATCCTATGAACGAAAGGTATTAAGAAGAATATATGGACCAAAAATTAACAATGAAGGAGATTATGAAATAAGGACAAGCCAGGAAATTCAAGACCTATACGGAGAACAAATATCATTGGAGTTCTAAAAAGTAGCAGATTGACCTGGGCCGGACACGTGTGGAGATCGGAGATTACAATTGGACAGGTGACGAATTGGAGACCAGACACAAAGTGATCTAGGGGACGTCCTAGACAAAGATGGAAGGATAGAGTGGTCAAGGACTTGAAAGAACTCGGAGTAGAGAATGAGGAAAAACTGTCGAGAGACAAGGTCCGATGGAGGCAAGTTGTTGTTGCGGCAATGGGCCTAAATGGCCTGTAAAAGCCTCGAAAGAAGAAGAAGAAGAAGAATTTGAACTTTTTTTACTCCAAAAAAGCTCAAAGTATAATATGTGCCAGAAAAGGCACAACAAATACCAAAATTATATTTGTGCCATATATAAACTCATCATTGAGTTCTTCGAAAAGAAAAATACATTGTAAAAAACTTGCGTTTTGTGCATGTAGTGCCATATATGGCCCAAATTATTTGAACTATTATTCCGCGTTGTATCAAATAAGGCAGATACTAAAATATTAGTTTTCAATATATTTTAAAAAGTATTTTAAACAAGAGTGTATACTTACATTTTTTAGAATCAAGGATAAACTTTGAGCAGTCGTATTTCTTTTTTTTTTTGAAAATCGGTAATCAAAATGTCTTGTTAACTATCTCTGAAAATGCTGTGATGACTGATAATACGATATAACATTTTTTTTTTGGTTATCACGAATTGTAGTACATAAATATACCGCTAGAGGGAAGTGTTTTTTATAAAACTTGTTTAGTTTCTTGTGCTGAATCCGATCGTGCAAGAAGTAACGGAATCGAGTAATTATTAAATGAATAAAATAAGAAATAGTAATTTGTGCCATTTAAGAGACAATATACAAAAGGGGAAACAACAGTCATTTCAAAATTTATTTCGGTAACAATTTATACTCAGTATATTAACTATTTTTAAAATATTATTATTATTTAATATTTATTACTTTGGAAAACATTGATAATACAAAATTAACAATGGTATACACGCGGGTAGGTACATAAATATATAGCCACTGTAGGTACCTGTATTTTAGTGTATACTAGGTAAAGGTATTTTATATTAAATTTATTTTTTATTGTCATTTCGTGAACGGCCAACGTCTGAGCGTGTGCGTGAGTGGTGCATCGATTCTTATCGATTACGTACATACTATTGTAGGCACCTACTAAAATTGCGTATAGTATAGATACTAAAAAGTAAAATCCTCATTCAAAAATTTGTATGGTATTTTGGGCAAAATTGAACTTAATTTAGAAACGTTTGTATAAAATTAACTTGAAGTTAACACGTTAATTTTAATAAAAAAAAGTGTTAAAAGTTAATTTGCAAAAAGTAAAGCGTTAAATAACTTAACTTTTTAACTTAATTTTAACTTTTAACTCGTTAATACCCAGCCTTGTAAATTAGAATTTTCTATTTAGTTTAAAAAAAAATTACACTCACCATACGACATGATAATTGCTGTACGCGACGTGATGGTAGGTTCAGAAAATAAATAGTGTACATATGTTGGTAATAAATTTTCAGTTGGTGGTTTTTGATAACATCGAACTTTTGAGAAATCTGTTTATCCTTATTTTCGATATTCTTCTCTGAAATAATACAATAGGATGTTGTTGATTGCATTATAGGAGAGCTGTATATTTTGTGTGGATTTGTAAATAGTGTATACCAAGAAAAAAAAATATATATATTTAATTAATTGATTTTCATTTTATTTAAAAGCAAAGCTTGCAAGAGTCTTGCAGTTAAATCTTGGTCTTGGTATTGCATATAATTCTAGCTTTTATACTTGATAGTAATAATAAAATCTTGGTCTTGGTCTTGCTTGTTCTAGTACAGTATTGGTCCTGCATTTTTGCAAAATCAAGACTGCAGCGACACAAAGACCGAATATCAATATGGCTAGGACTTCAGGAGTGTTATAAACAAAATTACGTTTGGAAATGGATAACTACCAGTAATGATGCAAAATGCAAATATAGTGAAGGAAAAGATGCCAATCATCTAATAATATTTATATTTGTAAACAATAAATGTACAAAAGAAGACTTGGATACGTCGTCGGAATATAAACAATTCTCATATCCTAAATGAAATAATATATAACCCTTGAAATCTGTGAGTGAGCTAAATTCCCGGTTTTTTAAACGTATTCTAAACAATAATCTAAAAATATAAAACAAAACGAATAATATGTATATCCGAAGTTACCAAATCAACAATGTTCCACGTAACTGTGTAGTAAAAATATTATAAAACGAACAAAATCTTCTCTCTATAGTAATATTAAATCAAAAATCATAACTACATACTAGTAACTACTGACAGGTCGGACAAAACGGGGATATAAGGCGTCTAAACTTATGTTTATAAACCTAAAATTAATTAAAATAGAGCTCGAATTTGTATGGTAAAAGATCAATTTTCAAATATTTTTATTTTTTACAATAATTTATAGTATATACATTATTTTTCTATTTCCAAGCATTTAAAGAATATTACTTATATATATATATATATATATCTTTTATCTACAAAGAAAGGAGTTTATACAGTATAATGCTTTAATGACGTGTAAATAAATTGGCAAGAATGTGCGCGTCATAATATATATATGTATATAACTGCTGCAGCGATCGTCAAGTTAGATTAATATATTTTGAATGAATACGAGCGTGCAGAAAAAGTATTATACTTATATTATCATATTTTTGTGGCAAGCGCATGCAATTTAATAGTCATGTAATTGTTTCAGAACTAATATATTATTGACAAGATTTTTTCTAACGATATATAGGGTATACTACTGAATACGACAGTATCGTTGTAAAAGTTTCGAGTTTTATAATTTCATATGGAAAATATTGAACAAGTATGAAAAAATATATTTCATAGACATACAATAAGAAGCTTATTTATAGACTGGCATGCGTGCAGTTGTATTAGAAAAAAGGGTCAAAAATCAATGAAAAACTATAATTTATTGGAAAAGGTAGAAAGGTATACGTTTAAAAGTTTCTAACGATGTTTTGCTCATGTATAATAGATATGAAGGCATCGAGTAAAAGAAACTAAGAAAAAGGAATATCGATTATCTAAAATATATTTGTCGTAATGTATATTGTAAATTTCCTAGTCTTGGTACTGTAATTATTACACGGAAACTACAAGCACATCTACAATCCATTACCTCGTTCTAAACATTCACCAATTTTGAAAGTTAAATAGGTACGCTCGAAAAAACGATTAACAATATTCTAAAAACACTTTTTTCTTATTCAAATATACGTATGTATATTATTATTGTATATACAAAATGCATGTTTTGATATTTGTTACTTTAAAAATATTTTAAACAGACCGTATTACGAATTCCGTATAGCTACGAATTATGATCCGTATTTATTATTTTAATTAAAAAAAATAATGTCCTATAATGTTGGGTACATTATATTGGCACTAGAAATTTGTATATAATGGTTTTTTTTTTTTATTCCACTAATTCGTACCACAATTTAATCAACTATTATTAGATTTTTTATCGAAAAAATTCTCCAGAAATTCTGAATTTCTTTAGTAAATTGTACTGAAGTTTTTATAATTTGTACCATAAAATTTCCCGGCAAAAACTGATTTCATTTGAAAAAAGTCCGATATGCGATGAATTTGACTGGCAAATCTGGAATTTTTATTGAGCAGAAATAGGTCATAGAATTTAAAAATGAAATACCAAATTGTTTAAGTAGATAGATATATGTAGGTTTATTAGTATTAAAGTAGCTGTAATTGTTTTTAAATATATTTATACAATATAATTAAACTTCTGTGGTGTATAATATTTTTCTACTTGTATACAATGTTTTGTATGTATTTACACTTTTTTCGTGTAGAAAGAGTTGAATAGGAATATTCAATTAAAAAACTTTCTAATATCTATTCTAGTTGGTATTTTTAAATGTAATTTTTCGACTTTTCTAGTAGTTTTCTTAACAGGATATCATACACCTCATATTTTAGGAGTTCTATATACCCAATTTTATAGACATTTTAAGAAAATGAAAATCTAATAGTCTAAATATATTTTAAAATATTTCTACATCAGTACCACATAATACTTTTTAATGTATTGTTTAATATTCATCACAATAATTTTTAAGTATATATTTACGAAAAACTGTTGGTTCATGAATTGATAAAATTGAAGTATGATAAAGTGAAAACTCTTATTCAATAGAAGATACTTTGAATATAAATAATATAGAAGTTATTTTGGAGTGAATTTCATTGGTTTTATACTAATAATATTATCCTCTATCATTTATCGATTTGTTAATTGAAGATTTAACTCTAAAAATCCCTTTATAAACTTGTTCTAACATTTTTGAGTAAACATGTTTTTAGTTTTTACTGCTAAAAAGTGTTGGTTAGAAAACTAATGTCAGAGACTTGAAATATATACCAAATATTTATCGTAGCACGGTTTTGATATCATGAAGTTTAGTAAAAAATACAAAATTAGATCTTTTTTCGTGTATATTCAATGTACATTTTTTGGCGTAAAAAATTTCAGGCAAAGAGATTTATGAAAGTAACTTTATTCTAATTGATATTTTGAAGGGATAAATTTTAAGTTTGCCTAGCAGTTTTATTAAGTATAAACGAAAAATATAGACAATAATGGAAAGCAGTTACAAATCGGAAAATAATATTATACCAAACTTCGCTCACAATCGTTAATCGAATGTAATGATTTATCTTATTACTTTCGAATCTAAAATAATAATACTATATTATACTGTCAGAAAGGCGAAAACCGAAGGGACGATGAACCAATTGCCATTATCTGTATCTGGACAGATTTTTACAAATATTTTTATTTACAAATTATATTAGGTATATATATATATATATATATATAACTGACCACCATGCTATGAGTATAAGGGCCAGTTGTACAGTTGCGTGGTTAAACAGTGATTAGCTAATCAACGATTAAATGATAATCGTCGATGATTATCATGGGTGTTGTATAGTGGACGGTTAAACCGTGATTAGTTGATCAACATAATATGATGTATTTTACAATATTTGTATTGCTTTTATTTTACAGTTGGTACTAATTTATGCGAAAATTGTTTAATCAATCAGTTTTATCAATTATTGTTGTTTTCATTTTGAATTTGAATGGTTTTTTATTTTTCTACTCATCACATATTTATAATTATTTTATTTTTATGTGTCATTAATTAATAATTATGAACCCGGTAAAGAAAAATAGAGCAGTTAATTTCACAGCAACCGAATCTGATTTACTAATTACGTTAGTAAAAAAGTACCGAGGAATCATTAATAATCTTAATATTTAAACAATAATTCTTTATATAAGTAATACACTATTAAAAAAAAAAAGGGAAAACTTACCAATCAGTACGGCAACGGATCTGGTCGTCTATTAAATCGACAATGAGTCGAACAGTATTTTTAGTATCAATAGTAATCTATTGAAGAACTCATCATATCTCCACCAATTAAAATGATCTATACGAGGTCTGAAAATGTTTTGTTTCTTAAGAAAGGCAATCATTATGGCTAAATGATCATATTCCTCATCCTCAAAATCAGTATCATCTTGAATAGAATTATTGTTATACATATTTATGATAAATAGTATTCAGTTTAACAAATTTAATTCAAATAAAAATTAACATTCTTCAATATAATATTGGAAAATTGTAAATTTTTGCAAAATTCGAAATTAAACAAAAAACAATTTTATATAAACACAATTTAAGATAATCAACTCAGAAATCATAGCTCATAACAATAATTGACAATGATATAATCGATATAATGGAATAATTATAATTAAAGAGGTGTGGGACTAACGTTTTTGAAAACTCAACAGGTAACGAATTTTCAGTTTACATGGAGGCGTAAATCTAGATCATCCATGGTTTTTTTGATAGAATATTTTTCAAGGAACCTCATTTGAAGACATTTCACATAAAGACGTGGTGTGATCACCTCGATATATAGATTTATCACACTACGATTTTTTTTTTTTTTTTGGGGGGGGTGGAACTACTCTAAAGCTAAGGCTTTTGAAGATAAACCTCGTATACTTAAAGCCCTATTAGATTCTATCAGGGGAGAAATCAGAGCAATTCCGTTAGCTATGCTCAAATGGTGCACGAAAAACTTTGTGTCTTGTAAGGTATTATTTTTCTTTCGTGAATTACATAAAAAAAAAATTTCCTATTCTTTAATACATTTACATATAGGTACATTAAAAAAACGCTACACACTCGATTTTTAAGGGGTTTTGTAAAGGCAATTTTTATGAAGTTTTAAGAAAAATGAAAATCCTCAATTTAAATTTTTAAGAATCCCAAAAATATAAAAGATAAGAATATTTACTCTAACTGTACTCGAGCGTGGAGAATTTAAAAAATTTTTTAAATTTTACAACATATTAGAAACACGAAACAAAAGACAAATTATAGCTAATAATATTATCTAGTGACTTGCTTAGCCATTTTTTGATATATTTATGAGATATTGATTTTCAAGATTTATAGTTATTGAAAAAAATCAAAGAAATTAATTTTTAACAATTCATAAAACGTATAAAAATGCACATATTAAAAATCGATTACGTATAGGTCGCTAGATAATTTCGTGTTTTTTATCATTTATTTTTTATTTTATCTTCCTACGATATTCTCAAGTTGTTACAAATTAGAATTTCGTAAACATGTGTTTTTTAACAAATATTTCACTTGCACAACAATATAAAAAAAAAATGATATTGACACAAGAGTGTTTTTCAATTACTTTTAAAATATTTTAAAATTGTTGGATTTTCATTTTTCTTGAATTTCATAAAATTTACAAAACCCCTGAAAATTTGGGTGTACGATGTCCTCTTAAATTTGTTCGATAATTAATAATCGAGTTTGATATTTTTGAAAAACGTCATACCCGCCAACACCGTATATTAACGTATAACTACCGATTGTTATTATTATCGTGTTATTATATTCGTGAATGAAAAAATGCGTTTTCCGTGAACCGCAATGCGCATATTGTCAGGGGGTAGACACTAAGCCGATATCCCAAAAATAAGTCGCCATGTTTTCGGATGCGATGTTATCATTGTTTATACCATAATGCACACTATCAGTATTGTTCTATGCTGCTTATCGTTGATAACTCGGAGACTCGGAATATCATGGTATGAGCCTATTATCCTGTGGTATAAACAATGATAAAATGGCATCCGAAAACATGGCGTTCGATTTGGCCGCCGTCCTATGCTGCCTGTGTGAATTCCTATCAGTGACCATTCCGATTATTTCGTTCTGTGCTATATTATATATGCGATATCCACGACACGACGATAACATTGTACCGTGTCGTTGGGTAAGATGAGAGCCGGTTTTCTCGGACGTACGCCACCTAACCTGTCAATCGTACGTCAGACCACATATTACACTGGTATGAACATAACGTAGTTTAAACGAGCGTATAGACTATACGGACGGATAATACCCGTCAAGTCGGCCGCGCGGTGGCGGCGCATTCCTCGTCGTCGTCGTATAGCTAATTATTGTTATTTCGTCGATGGCCCCGCACACACACGTGTATTATATACATACACATACACACACACACACACACACACACACACACACATTTACAATAATTTGTATATGTATTGGTACGTACAACACGGTTATTATACACATGTATATATTATATTGTGTTATAACAAACGTATTTATATATGTATGATTACCGTCGTCGTCGTATGGTAGCCTGTGGGCTCGAGAAGTTCTCGCGATGGGAGACGACGGCGTATATACCCGACAAAATGTTAACTGACGTGGTAATTTTCGTAATGACAGAGAGAGCACATAGTCGTCGTGCAGGCTGCCGTGGGGTCCGAAGGGCCCTAAGTACCTAACCGGTGCGCGTTGTGGTCGAGAGGACGTGCGCTCCGAGTAAGTCCTCGTATACGTTAATTGACGGGCCGGAACACGCAACCCGATCATGCCAGCACGGCTACTTGACTACGTGTAAATTATATTATAACCCATCTAATTTATTATATTTATAAGAGACGACCCGCTCGCGCCAAGCCCTCGTCGTCATCGTCGACATGACGTAACGCGAGTGCTCGTCCGTCCGACGACGATTAAGCACGAGGCAGCAGTGACGCCACCGCAGTCCCACCTAAACGCAATATTATCAAATGACGCGTGCGTGCGATAACACGATTACAATAATATTATGATTACAATCTTCGGCCGTGTCGTATCGTTAAATGTTTTTTTTTCCAACGATTATATAATAATATAACGTAGTTGTCGGACGACTTGTCCAAAGAGTCCATTATTGTAACACGAGCTCTACTCATCGTGACTATATATGCGTATATTATAGAACTGTAATATATTAATTGTCACAACTTAAATGGGCGACGGTGGTGGCCCTATACGCTTTTCCGTCCATATCATTTGTAGAAAAATAACATTTTAAGCACACACAATTTCATTTTTAGCTCGTCAATGCGCCCTTCCCCCATCCCACGAACAAGTTTCTGGTGTCATCCTGACCATAGGTATAATATATGTATTTATATTGTACGAAATCATGATTTCGATCTATATGCACGATACAACGCAGGGTTAGCTTGAAAAAACCCAACCCAAAAAAACCCACCCCAAAAAAAACCTTATTCGCCAACTTAGAAAAATTAAAACATTTTATTATGGTTAAATAAAATATGTTGAATTTTTTTCATGGAATAGTAAATATTAAAATTTCTATTTAGAAAATCAAAAATTAAATAAACTATGAACACAACTATAGAAATATTTATGTGTTTAGTAATAATAATAATATTATATAAGTATTATTATTAATATAGGTGCCAAAGTTAATACAAATTATATTATTATTATATAGTATAATATAGTTTATTGTATTAAAATATACTAATATGTTAATGGCTTTGGCCAGGACTGGTTGCTTATGAGTAATAAATTATAAAAGTAAAACAAAAATACAATTAAATCTTTTTAAAAAATAGAGTGTATGTAATTTGGGGGAAAAAATAACATTTTTATTGGGTTGAAATAGGTTTTTTTTAAAAAAAAAAAACAGTCTATTAATACCCACCCAAAGAATTTTCTTAAAAAACTCAAGATAATATTGGGATTTTTCGGGTTTTATGAAAAACACCCAATTTAACCCAACCCAGTTCGGTTTTTTCAATAAAACCCGGGTTTTTTCCAACTCTGGTACAACGCATAATTTTCGCAAACTTTTTACGAATTCTTCGTAGAGCTTTCTATCCGACTGCGAACGCAAAAAGAGTATTGTGTTTACTAGTTTATAATATATATGTATGTATACCGTATACTATATAAGTATGTGTAGAGTGTATGTAAGTCATACTCCGTATAGAAGTTAGTTTATAGGTATAGCTTTGTATAGTGTACTTATGTATGTAATACCTATGTATACACTGTATAATATACATATTATGTATGTATAGTGTATAGGTACAGTGTGTGACTACACACACCATATGGAAGGTTTCTTTTTCCCTAAAGAAAGTATTAGAAAAATCGAAAAATGTTATGTATTATTTAAAGTACCACCTAGAGCCGATTTCCTATCGATATCATATATAGACGCCAAGGTTTCCCTTCGGCTCCTTCTAGTTTTCTTATGCAAAAAATAAAATTAAACATTATTGTTACATCAATAGTTTCCCCTCTCCTAATCTAAAAAAAAATTTGAAATAATAAAAAAACACCCACAAAAGAAAAAACTTAATTTAATCAAGATTTTATCAATTAGGTATGTAAATATAAGATAAATTTAATCTATTATTAGTATTGTTAGTCCATAGCATACAAAGTATATTTGACGACTAACTTAAAAATATATCAATGTAATTGTAATTATTGCAATAATTACTGAAGTTGCAGGTCCACTTTAATATGTATTACCCTAAATATTATTAAATTACTAAACACTAAAAAAATGGATTTAAAATGAAATATACTTTAAATTATGTAAAAACCTTATTAAATTAATTTTGGTTTTTTTCTATCTATCTATATATGATAATATGTAGGTACATATGAATATGAAAATGAAAATAAAACATTAATTTTGGGCTATGTATTTAATTAATCAAAATATCTCTTCGCTGAAGCACAGATGAAGCTTGTCTTTTAAAATAACTGAACATCTTCCATAAAATTATTGAGAGAGCTGTTACCTTAAATATAAAGCGAATAGTAGATTTTATATTTTTTTCTAGAGATTACGCAATATAATAATATATATATATATATATATAATATATGTTAACATAAATTCACCTTTACTATGCTATACCTATTCGCTTTTTAATTTTTGATTATTATACATAACATTATACTACAAAATGTTGGCCCTATTTTTGGGAATATCTAAAATGGCGCTCCCAGTAGCCCTTCCATTAAATTAAAATTTAAAATGAAAATATTTAATTACATATTTTCCATTTACTCTAAATGAATTTTGATACTTTATAAGAGGATGTCGCACACCATATTTTTAAGGGGTTCTGTATAGGAATTTTTTTAAAATATTTTAAGGAAAATAATAATCTAACAATCAAAAATATTTTAATGTAATTTATAAGTAATTCCTGTGTAGTCTTGTGTCAGTACTTTTTTTATTGTGGTGTAATCACGATATTTGTATAAAAATATGTTTACTCAAAACAAATAAAATATATTTTTAAAGTAATTTTAAAGTTATAACAACTATTATAAAATTTGTAGATGATAACATTTCAGAGATAACCTTATTAAGATTTTACAAATTTCTAAATATTAAACTGGTTATCGAAGGTACAAAATACTATTTTTTTCCCAATTTTTAAGACACTGTAACTTATTTTAAACATATTATTTAAAAAAACGCCGATGAAGTTATCTCCAAAATATTGTTTCCTATCAATTTTGTAATTAGTGTTTTAACTTTTAAATTATTTTAAAATTCCATTTCATTTGTTCTGCGTAAATATGTTTTCACTGTTGAAAATCTTCAGTGCGACGTACTCTTTAAATTCAAAATAAAATTATGCAGGTATCTATTAAAATAACCAATTATTTTGAAAATTTTCCAGGTACATACCTATATCTTTATTAGTCATTATTTATTAGTTATTTGTTTACTTTTTTTTAGCTTTTAATATATACTACTTCTAATATATTATGGTTTATTTCTTATAAGTATAGAATATTATTAAAACAGTGGAGTTAAAAAGCAAACCGATTTAAACAGAATTTTCAGATTATCAATTTGACCAAATGATAATTTTGCCAGTCGAAAATTCAATTCTATAACTTATTGTACCTACAACTAACACTCGTTTGGGTATGGTATAAAAAAATTAAAAACTGAAAATAACCTCTTTTCAAAAAACCATCGTGATTAAATTTATTACTAAAAAATGGGGTCACGCGTAAAAAAAATTTGGGTCAAGTCTTCTGGTCAAAAAGTTGTTTCCAGAAAATGAAAAGAAATACCATTGTAAAACCTACTATAGCTTCCGCCGTTGGTTTAGAATCTGAAATCAGCAGTTTTATCTGACAGCGTTTACTCGCCGTTTGAAGTATGACAGGATTGGATTTTATTGAGCTCACGTATATACCGCATACCGCACATTCGGTATTAGTGACGGTTACTACGACCGTGTTTGTGTGCATTGTACAGCGTACACGACCGGATACCGGGTCTGCGGTCCAACGTCAGAAGGTATTCTGTTCGAACGTCTTTAGTGCAATAACATCGATCAATATTAAACGCAGACGACACGTGAAATGATCGCATGTATTTTCACACTTTGATTTTAAGCCGCTGCATGGTCTGACCAGTGGAAATAAATCTTCACCGAACGTTTCGGAGTTTATATATATATATATATATGTGTATATCTTAGCTTCGAGCTGAAATAGCTACAATATATAATATAATATATTATACATTATGGATGATCGTCTGAGATTTTCATAATAATATAATAAATATGTTACGGACCATAAACTGTACATTGAGAATAATAAATAGTTATAGCGTATGTTTAAATTATCGTTTTATATATATTATAAACATAATAAATAATCATGTATACGTTATCGGTGCTGTAGAAACGTGCACGTTCCAGATAATTCGATAAATATTCGATTTTTGAATATTCTAATTTCAGGGCAACAGCATAAAGGATTTAATCGAGTCATAATAATTTTGATTAATGCGAGTGGTACCAGATGGATTGTATATATAATAACAGGTTTGACTATGTTACAATAATTATCGTTGGCCGTTGTTGTTTATTTTAATTTTAATAATATACTTGTACGGTATTATACTTTTCGTTGTTTACGTTTGTTATAAGGTAAACATTTAAGTTGTATATCTTAATTTCGGTTACACGTGAAATATGTACAGTTAATGATGACACCATTTGCAAGTTAATATAATCGATTCGCATGAGAACATACTCCATAGGCACTCATAGTATTTAATTCAGTGTAGCGTGAATTCAAGTTTAGTTTATGCTTTATCCATTTACCTAGAATCTAATAAGTTTTTAAAACGCTATATAATATTTTGATAACTTGAAAAAAGTTGTTGACGTTTAAATTATAATTAATCTTAAAATTTAAAACGAGTATATCTATAAAAGTTGTTAATGGGAACGTTTTCCTTCAACTCCTTTTGTGACTGTTATTAATTTATCGTTTTAAATGGTTTTACAATTCCAACCTAGGTATATGATTTTGCAATACTGCCTATGTACTTTCTGTGAAAGTGTGTAAATATTTTTGGTGTCTGTTAAGGATCTTTGACCGTGGATTTTTCAAGCTCTATATTGGTCATATTATTTCCATAAATTAACGGTGTTAAGCTTGTTCGATTTTAATTTCTAAAACCATTTTGAACTCATTATTATGTATCCTATATTTTTAACACATAATTTTTTAAAATACTTTCAAATAAAAAACAAGATAATATTTTAGATTTTTATTTATTTTAAATCACTATAAAAACATATAGGTATATTAGTTTAATTTTAAATCTATTTCGTAAAAACTCAGTTTAACTTTTCATCATTATAATTATAAAAATGTAATTGTATGTTTATTATAAACTGTAATAATTGATAGACGTGTAATTTGGATGACTTGTGCGTACGTCTGTGGACCATGAGGGCAACATAGTAATGGCCAATGCACAGTGCACACTCATATTAATCACGGTTTATATCTCTGTACAACAATGATAAAATTCCGTCAGAGTTTAAAAATTAACTATTGAATTGCCTCTTAATCTTAAACTCCTTAGAAAAGACGTGAAATTAAGACCCTTAGGTTCAATTAAGAGGGTTTGTAAATCTAACTTGCCCAAAATAAAATACAATATTTTTGGAATCTTGGATGCATTGGAAATTACAAGCTTTCGGTATATTACCAAATGCGTCTATTCAATGAAATCCGTTCATTTTGCCACTATTCTGGTTTTTATTTTTAAATTGGCATATACTATAATTTAGCCTATTATAGGTAGGTAAACGATGTTTTCTTGATTTGATGGATATTTGGGTCTGAAAAGATGTTTAATACTATTAAACTACCAACATAATATCGGGGACATCGAATAAAAATTGGTGTTAAAAAAACATTTTTTACTCTCTGTTAAACTATATAAATATACTTTCATCGTACCATAATAGTTATTGCGAGAATCTAAGAAGAGGATATGCTAGTCATTTACTAGAGTGCTGGTTGCGAAAAAGCACAATTTACTTATACTTTATATGAATCTATATGGTGTATGCCTACATATAAATCAATGTATACTGTATACGTGGTGTAACTACATATTTTTTTTAAGAGACAAGTAGGCAAGTGGGTTTTAATTTTTATTCAACGTCAACAATACAAAAATGTGTATGTACAATTTGTTATAATATATTTAAAAATAAATACATAGAAATTAAAATCCCTGACTGGTATGACAGCAATTATATTATATTAAAAATACATTCCAAAAAGAGCTTTTCTATAGCAAATTTTATAGTTTGTTTTTAGGTATATCACCTTTTGATTTTCCCAGTAGTTTGCTTAAAGAAAAACTACTTTCCATATACGGTGTGTGGCTTACATACATATATAGTGTATACAATACATACTTATACGGTATATACTGACATTTAAGATAACCCCATAGTAATTTTGTACCTAAAATTTTTTTGATATTCCTAGTCATATTTTGTTTAAAATGAAAAGTATTCATAAAATGAAGCTTAAAGCATGAATCGTTTTTTTTATCGAATATACTGCTTTAAAATTAAATATACTCACCGCCATTGCCATACCTAACGTGTGAACTATTCGCATCCCTACTGACCGAATTTTTTAGATCCTGAGCGTAGCAAGGGAGCTCGTGGTTTTACAATGATTTTTATTTATTTATTTTTTTTCAATTTACATTTTTTATTGACCAGCACGCTACTTATCTACTTATTTTTTATATACAGCTCTGTTTACACAGCCATTGAAAGTACCATTCCGGGGGCTCAATCGCGTTTTAACACACATTAAAAACAATTTTTCAACAAATTTCATCAAAATCCTTAGCCGTTTTCGAGAAAAAAACATGTATATTGTAAATATTTTAAAGAGCAGTTATTTGGTCTGCACTTTTTTATTACCTATATAATAAGATACCTATTTGAAAATATATACAATTTTTATTCTCCTTGTAATGTTACTTATTAGATGATATAGTAATGTATATATCATACAATTTAAAACTTTTTTTTTTTTACAGTCTTTTTGACACACGAATGCGCAAATGTGTCAGATACAATCGTGTTCATTTGAATATGGCGCAGTTGTTTGCGGTCGATCCATCCGTTGTCAGTTTTCTGACGGACTTCAAAGGATCAACCTAAGTAACATGAAAATATTTATTAAATATTTAATTAACATTAAAATTCGAATATTCAATATTTTATAAATAATTATTTTTCATTTAATTTTGATTTTATGTACATTGGACTTTCATTAAATCAACGTAATTAAAAATGTTAATAATGAACGTTAGAAAATAAATGCTAAGAACCGACAGATTTTGTGTGAAAATTTTCGATTAAGCCTGACTTGAGAACCTGGGACATTCTTCCTCAAACACCTATATACTATACATATCGGTGATTTCTTTTCAGTCGAAACTCCAGGTGTATATGAATACAGCATTTAGTAAATGACATATCCGATCGATCTAAACTGGAAAACGATCCAATATGGAGTTAACGACGTAGGGGAACATTCCTGAATATTCCATTAATGACATGGATTACCACTGAGAAAGAATTTTTGGTGATTCGACCAGTGGCGTCATTTCAGTTTTTGAAAAGGAGGGGCAAAATTTTTGACCAGTACAAATAATTGAAAAAAAAAACCGCTCGCCAACTTCTTCCCGCGTACATTTTATCTCCCATATTACGTCATTTTATATTTATTGTCATAGGCACAAGTGACCTAATTTTTCTGGGAAAATATTGACAAAAAAACGAGGTAAGAGACTAAATAGATATGGTACCTACTTACTTATAGTTGATCAGGGATTGTTTGGACCGGGCACTATATAGAATAGATATACGAAATTAAATATATATATTTATAATATTTGTATATGGAAACTACCACCATAGAACACATCAAATAAATAGTCAGATTTGTGGTAAAAGTAAATATAATATAGTTACACGAAGTGTATACACACTACACAGCACAGTGTAAACCGCTATTATAGCACTCGGGTTTTAATTTTTTTTCTCAATATACTGATATTTGTGGAAATCAATAAGTAAAATAACTAGTAATAGACTATTAATAGGTTTCTATTATAAGTTTTAAATTCTAACCATACTATTGATAGCCTCTATCAATCTACTATTATTTATTTTACGAGTATATCCACCATGCGCCGAGCATGCGTGTAATTTACTATATAGCATACACTATAATAATTAAGTTATAATTATTAGCACGAATCATGTCGGCGGCTCATAAATAGCCCGACATCGGCCCATATTCGGTCGGACATCGGCTCGCAAATGCCCATTTTGCATCACCCCAAATGACGCCACTGGATTTGACCGCTAAGGGGTTTTTTTTCAAGTTTTTTCATACTCCAATTGTAATTCTGACCATCGGCTGTATGGATACGTATATTTTATAATAGGATATAACCTCGCCGGTCGATCGTTTATTAATAATTATCAGTGGCGGCTCGTGTGTAGGGGCGACGGGACGATCGTCCCTCCTTTAAAATTGTAACAAATTACTTATTAACAAGTTAGATATTGATTTAAATATTAACAATTATTTATATTTACATTGTAATGCATTTTCAAAATATTATTATTACAATTAAAAATTGTTTTCCATTGTTACGAAAACACTATAAGCTAATGAGAATTTAAAAATATAATATGTAGGCAATAGCACGGTTGAAATATATTCCTATTATTTATTTCCGCGGCTATCGAGAACGAACAGGGCTCGGCGGTTGCAGACAATCGCAAAAATAACAAACACAAAAATATATAGGGGGGGGGGGAATTCGATAATAATGCGGCCGCCGCGCCGGAGCGATACGGATCGTCGCCCGACATGCATGTGGACTGCGGAGCAATACAATGTAGTGTATTTACTGTGTTCGTGACGCGTGCGCATTTCTATAATTTCTTCATTATTTATTTATTCTTTTGTTATTGGTGCATATTATTATAATGTAGTGGAGGAAAATAATTCAGTATGATATTCGCAGAAAATTGAAATCAAAGCACTCGGAAGAAGCTTGAATTTTAAGT
Source organism: Pemphigus obesinymphae (assembly GCA_025469235.1). Classification (NCBI taxonomy): domain Eukaryota; kingdom Metazoa; phylum Arthropoda; class Insecta; order Hemiptera; family Aphididae; genus Pemphigus; species Pemphigus obesinymphae. The sequence goes on along the minus strand of JAIPRL010000978.1, from coordinate 72,900 downwards.
ATAAAACGTCTATTATTTTGTAATTTTTTGGTTTTCGTAAAACGCATGTATACAATGTGACGTATTTTTATATTTTGGTTGAATAAATAATGGTAGGTACCTCATAAATTGGTAAGTACGCGATTGTATTTTGTGCTAAACGAATAGTAATCATTATTAACCGCCCGTTCCCACTTTCAAAGGGCCACGAGCCGCCACTGATAATAATTATCATACGTTGCGATTAAGACGTACACTGTGTGCGTATACCTAACCGGCGCGGTGACTTGCGACGATCCAGTGCTCTTACGATCGTATAACGTTGTCCGAGAGGGGACGCACATGGACGATGGCAGTGGCGTATATATATATCATGGCCGTACATACACGCGGAGAGACGACGATGAATTATTATTATTATTATTATTATTATCGTTGCGCCGGCCCGTCGTCGTCGTCGGTGTATATATTGCGGCGGCCGCCGAAGACCGGTAGCCGACCACCTGTCCGGACGGTAAAATTTACCACTCTTGTAATTTACCGCTGCCGCCGACTTGTATTATATTATTATATTGGCGACGGCCTGTGTAGCTCGCGCGGACACGCGGTAAACGGAGAGAGAGAGAGAGAGAGAGAGAGAGAGAGAGAGAGAGAATGAAATAGAGTACTGCTATAGTGGAAAAACATATATTCGTACGAAATAAATCTGTCGGCCGACTTCGAACGGGGTAGGTTAGACGTGTACAATGTGTGTGTGTGTGTAGTCGGGCGAAAAAAAAAATAAATAAGTATACAGTGTAACCGGTGGCGGTTTTTGATCACAAAGGACACACGCCTCCGGTTTCTCCGACGTTTTCTGTACTCGACGTTTTTTTTTTTTTTTTTTCGCTTTTTATTATCATTATTTACTTTTTCTTTTTTTTTTTTTTTCACGTAACAACCCGGTCTTCAAAGAGTCAGGGACACACCGATCTTGGAAGCAGTTTACGCGATTTTTTTTCATAGTTATATACCTATATATATACTATATATACTATATATATAATATATAGTTACATATCATATAGTATATAGTTATTTAGGGCCGCCCGGGTACGTACGTTTATTTTATTTTTTTGTTTGTTTATTTATTTAACATTTTTTTTTTTCCACATAATATTCGTTTTTCACGGCGAGCAGCCATGCGCGTTTTCGTATGGAGATTCGGACCGGTCCGGTCCGTTCATATTATTATTATTATTATTATTATTATTATTATTATTTTATTATTATATAGCTCTGGTATATCCGTAGGACACGGTGCAGTGCGCGTCCACCCCCTGGTCAATTATTATTATCGTTCACGCCACGGCGGTGGGCGGCGGCGGTCGATTTTGTTTTTTTTTTTTTTTTTTTTTTTTAGCGCGCAGATTTATAGTGACGTCCGCCCGCCGACACGGCAGCTGTGCGGAACTCTGGAAATTTTTTTTTATTATATTGTACGTATACCAGATACCAGGTAGGTATACATGTCCGCCACCGGAATGTTTTTATTCGCCCGCCGCCGTAAGCGAAAACCGGCCCATTGTATTGTGTTTTGTGGACACGATTTACGGGTTTTGCGCTAGATATATGTTAAAAAACTAAAAAAAAAAAAGACAAATGCGATTTATTATATTATAACGAACATTCACGATTTGGCGGACGTCCGAAGGAATACGCAAAAGTTATTATTATTATACGAATTAAATTATGGGGCTACTGTTTCACCGTCGCTACACGCCGCCACCGATCGGTCAATGTCAGAGCGGGCGGACAACGCACATGTAGACACGGTCGTTCGGCTGTAGCGGTATTTACGCGGAAAGAGAATATGGAGGATAGCTGATTTTCCCTTTGATTTTTATTTTTTATTTTATTTTTTTGTAACACCCGCGTTTCGTGTAAAAAAATTTGAATGCACTTTCATATAAAACGTTAAATTAGGTACGTGATATGTTTTATTTCGACAATCAAACTAAATTTGCAACTGTTCCTAACTGTTTCCCATATCTAAGGGGCGTTCGAGTATTACGCAAGCGTCTACGGGGAGGAGAAAGTCTGTCGTATGCTTACATTTTCTGACAAGGGGGATGGGGGGTTAGAACCATGTTGACGTCAGCAGTATTTAAAAAAAACCCAAAATATGTAAAATAAAATTCAAAATATGTAACAAAATTTTTCATATATTTTTAATTAATTCATATAAAATTCGGAAATTTTTTTTATTATTAAATAGAATGGGATCGTTGCACATATGCTGACTTAATAAAATAGGGCCCTAGCATTTGCTGACAAATGCCGACAAGGTTGAGGAGGGAGTCTGAAAAGGCCAAAAATGTGGTGACTTAATACTTGAACGCCCCCCATGCATATACATATATAAGATTATAACATTTTATATAACACTATAATAGGAATAAATTCAATTACAATATTATTTTAATTCAAACCGAAATAAATACAATTTTGGTTTTTGGATTTTGACTTTTGCCATTCATATCCCTCTTAAGGCCTTGCACGATTGCGGTTTATTTTGTCATACACTATACTGACTCTAATTCCAATAGACCCACATGATGTTCATTTTTAAAATGTTTGTATATTCTTCAAAACTTGCTCGAGAGATCGTATACCGAACATTTTCCATTTTTGTCATTTGTACTGTAATAATAGTGGCTTGGAGTAAAAAAAAAAAAACTGTTTTATTTCAAATAAAAATATTTAGTTAACTAAAAATATTGTTAAAAAGGGCTATGTATGATCTCCCAAATAAATCAAAATTTGAAATTCAATATAATATTGTCTTTCTCTTTCAAATAAAAAAAGCAATTGTTTTTTTATGAGACGTGATAATTTGTCCTATAAAGTTAATTTTACTCATCGAAATAGTGCGATTTAATTTTTTCTGTACTTGCTACACTTGCTGTGTGTGCTACTATCGTATTCATATGAACAACCATTTACTACTAATACATCAATGTTGGCTTGAAGCACCATCGTTCGATATGTTTAGAAATTCCCCTGAATTTTGACTATTAATAAATAGCCAGCACCGGAATTCTTATGCATCGGGTATTTTAATGTTTCATTTAAATTTTTTGATGTATAAATATTAAATAATGGTGATAAACTAAAAATTTACAGAGTTACAGCCATTTAAAATTCGACAATCTTCTTCTTCTTTACCTTCTCCTTCGTTTTTTCTCCCAACTATTTTGGATTCTAATCCCCTACATACACTTGATATCTCCCTCATCATATTATAGCATTTCTAGATCAATAAATACTATAAATACTCAATGTTCTATTTTTTCTCTATACTTCTCTGCTATTTATTTTACACTAAATTGTTGACCTCTCAGACAAAAAACCCAAACTAAAATTTTGTAAAAAAAAAAATGTCTTACTCTCTACTATATTATAAAAGATTTGGGATCTTTTCCCAAATCTTCATACCATAACTTTAATTTTTATCTCTCTATAATTTCAAAATGTCCATACATCTTCATTACTGTTAAATATTAGTACCATAGGTACTAATATTTAGATAGGTCTTCCTTCATGATTTTGGAATTTTTCTAACCTATTTCCTATACCTGAACTTCCTAATACTTTTCATACTTCTACTGGTACATTCGGTCTTAGTGGTCCCGCTGCTTTCTTTTTTTTCATTTTTCTGACCACACTCCATACTTTTTCTTTTCTAATTAAATCCATTACACCTAAATTACACTCAACCCAGTATAATACCTTTCTTGGAAATTCGTCATTTAATAATACTTTAAAATGTTATTTTTATCTCTTTATTACTTCCTTGTCCTTTGATAATGATATTTTTTATATACCATACATTTATTTTACTTAGTTAAAAATTTAGAAATAAATTTATAAATACTTATTATAAAGGGTATTTTTTGTATACAAACTTTGAGAACGACTTGATATTAGTGAATATAATCGAAAGTCACACAATTTTCGCCATTTTTAAGCAATAGCGTTGTGTTGCGTTACATTTTTTTGATGTCGAGCAAGAGTTTTTTGATAGAAAATTTGTTCAGTTTAGTACTTTAATAAATCGATATTTTAAAATTGTCGCAGTTTTCTTATGCATGTAAAATTATCTTTTATAATTAAAAACTATTGTAAATGGGAAAATAATAAATAAAGTTACCGAATTTTTCATTTTTATTAATAATGTACTTAAAATAGTTTTTTGAATGCAATGATTTATCTTTACTTTCTAATTAAAAATAATAGTATATTATCCTGTACAATGACCCAAAGAACGATGGACAAACTTCTTACTTTAATGATATTTTACGCTTTTAATTTCAGAATCAAATTTAAATTATTATTGACTTAGGAGTAATATACTTTCTTCTTTTTTATAATTTTAAAACCACATATAGATTTTTTTGTATGGTATATCCATGAAGATAAATTATATATATGATTCGTAATAAGTACTACTTACTTTTATATTTTATTCATACTCTATATTGTATGTCTAATGTCTATATAACATTGATTACAATGGTTTTTGAATATATACGTATTTATAATATACCTATATACATATGCTTAAAAGCATTTGTTTCCAGATTACTGAATGGTGTTATCGATACTCGATACTTTATTTCTATATGATTGATTTAAATGTTCCTTCTTACAATTTAAGATATTCTTCCTCTAAAGAAGTAAATTTCATACTATCGAAACGTTATTTAAATACAAATATAATAACGCCATTCTAATCATATTTTCTATTATTTCCATACAGGACTTTTTAATTTTATTAATATATAGTGGTCGAATGAGGTACAGAGAAATTATAAGGGTCTGAAAGACGACAGATTGGCAAAAATCACACATTTTTACCTATCTGGATCCAGTAACTTTTATTATAAAAATTTTTTGTTTAAAATGATAGGCCCATTTTGATCCATTGACATGCTTTTTGAACTTTTAGTTTTACGGTATATTCAGTCTCCAGTAAATTCCATTCTTATTGATGAACAGTATGGGTTTAGACTAGGTCGTTATGCTACTATGAACTTGATTGTTTAACAATTTCGTTCTAGATACCTTTGAAAAACATAATCAAGTAGATGTTATCTACACCGACTTTGCTAAAGCCTTTGATCGAGTTGACCACGGAGTTCTTGTTGAAATTCTTTATAAATATGGTTTTGGTTAGCCATTACTATCATGGTTTAAATCATATTTATCTGGCTGAGTTCAATAGGTAAACGTTTTAGGATGAAAATCTGTTATTTCTAGTGTTCTTTCTGGTGTTTTCCAAGGAGTACATTTATCTTCATTATTATATTTTCACTATTTATAAATGACATAAAAAAAGTGATCCCGAATTACCAATTCCTTGATTGCAGATAATTTAAATTTTTTTCGTAAAATTGTGACCATATATAACTGTATAGCTCTTCAGAATGAATTAAACATTGTTGTTTCGTGGTTTAATTCTTTGGATTGTAGCTCAATATTAAAAAATGCTAATCTATGACTTTTATTAAATCACGTTACACATCGATAACATTTGTTGCAGGGCATTTAAGATGCTTGGTTTTATAATACGCACATCTAAAGAGTGTAAGTTTTCTATCTATCACACATAAAACAATTTATTACTCTCTTGTTCGGTCACTTTTAGAATATGCGTCTGTTCTGTGGAATCCATATACATCTAAAGACTTTCCCCATTTAGAGTGAGTAAATTGCGCTTTTTATCTTCTGCTGCATATATATTAAAAATTTAATATCCTCAACACGATTACTTTCCTGTTATGTGTGAACTTTGCCTTAACACTCTGGCTGACAGGAGAGTTAATGCAAACTTAATATTTCTGAAAAATCTGGTTAATGGTTGTGCCGATGCTCCTTCTCTTTTATCACAATTAAATTTCACAGTCCCTTCATGTTCAATAAAGACAAATTCCTTTTATTGTTTCTTTTCTGTTCAACCAATTACGGTTGCAACCAACCTCTGGACCGAATGATGCGTTTGGCAAATGAGAATGCTACCTTTCTTATTTATTAGTTTAAAGTTATGTTTTTATTTTTATTTTTATTATTTTTTTTTTTAATGTCTAGTATTAGTGATATTTGTTATTCGTTATTATTATTATTTTCCATTGTTATGTAACACTATTACTTGGGCATGGCCTGTTAATTAATTAAATAAATAAATAAATTATGATATGTTATTAAAAATATTCATGTAAATCGATTAATTAAAATTACATTATAATATAATTTAGTGTATACGACTATTCTGTAATTTATTACTTGGCAATACATTTTGTTTTGAATAGTATTTGTAATTAGTAGATAGGTATAATATGATAACGACACGGTCATGTTTTGTGTTTTAACCTAATATTATTATTCGTATACATTTTATTTTTACCTGAAAGTTATTTTTTAAATTTTAATGTTCCGTTTAATTACATTTATAAGGCACTATAATAATAGATTTATTAAAATGCATAACATGTTAATATACTCGCATATCGATATTATATTATAATTATATCTAATGAAAATAATGGTAAAAATAATAGCCGTATAAATTACATTGTTTATATTTTTAGCATTCAAATATTATCCGCGGTAGGTATACGTTTATCATATAATTAATTCATATATATAAATCTATATATATATATTTATAACTAGTATATTAAGTGTTATTTGAGGTCATAGAGAATTTATAGGTTAAACATCACACCGGGTTTTTATGGTTTTGACCAGCCAACATTATTCATTGTTATCTATACCAAAATGCATAAGTATCAATATAATATATAACCTCTTAATTATACTACAAATTCAATATTCTGTAAATTCATTATGTTATATAGATTATAGACTATATTAAAGTTAATATTATAATATGATTATCGTATATTATATTATGATGTATGTATATTATTAAACTATATTCTAAAATAAATATGTACATTGTACAATTAATATTACGTAGTATTGACTATCCGAATCAAGACTGTAAACTCTCAAAAAATATGTCTTATTTCATAAAAAAGACATTATAAAATATAAAAGCAACTTTAAGTAAGTATACAATTTTCAAAAATGGAATAAGTAATATCTACATATTGATCAATAATTTATCTAATTTTCGTTTTAAATTTCATTTTTGTGTAATTAATTCGTTATTTAACTTTTAGATTGTGAGCGAAGTGAGGAGTGTATTGGATATAATATAGGTATGATGTGTTTTTTAATACATTTTTTTCGAGTAAAAGGTGTCGAACTGATGATTAGGAGTAAAAAGAATTTTTGAGAGTACATTGGTTTTATTAAAGGTACTTTAAAGAGGTATTTTTTTCATTTTCCCAGTATTTTTCTCAAGCAAAAAAACGACCTTTTATAATGAAAACATTTCATAAATGAAGCCTGCAAGGAAACAAAAAAACTAACAAATAAAGTTGTCATTGTTACCTATTTATTTTATTTCATTAGTTTAGGCACCTTATATCCCCGTTGTGTTCGTCCGTCTATTCTATCGATTCATTGTCATAGTGACTAGTACAAAGTTACAAGAGAGATTATTGATTTGACAATCGACCGTTCTTATAATTAATTAAGCATAACATATTGTACTTACTAGGAAAACAGAAACTGGGAAATCTAACTCTCTCGAAGAAATTGTTTTCTCTAATGTCCGTACGTCTTCTATAATTGTCTTTATAATTTTTTGCCACGTTTAATAATATCAATATTTACAACTTCTATTCATTTTGTTGGTTTTAAGTTTCTATAAATAATCATAGTAGGCTAAACAAATTATTTATGAAATTAATGTTTATTGTTTAAAATACGTATAAAAAGCGGGGACTATTAGAACGCTCGGACTTTCCTAACCTAACTTGTTTAATAATATTATATCGAATTTTGCTCAAAATTCTCTTTCAACTTCAATGAACATAACCCAATAAAATAACCTAATCTTTACTTTAAAATATGAAATCATAATAATACACTATATTGCCGAGGACCAAAAGGACGATGGACCCACTTCTACCATCTGTATATGAATGGCTTTTTTGAGTTGTTGCAATCTTGAACTGATTAGTCGAAGTATAATGTTCGTATACCAGGTTGCATAAACGTTCACTAGATTTTTAATGATTAGCGCTTTAGTAAATGACTAAATTATTTAATGGTTCATTAAACGATTACTAAATTTAGTAAGCCTTTAAACAAGCTCACTAACTTAATGGTCCGATTTCGGTTCACTAAACATTTAAATATCATTTTTATCCATGGATTTATCGTAGGTACCATATTTACTATTTAGATAGGTAGATCACACATTTTACAAGAGTTATCTATAGTCATATTAAAATATTTTTAACATAATTTAAACTTAATTTCAAGTATATAATTAACCTTCAACTATTAGTTATAACGCAGAACATAAAGATATAATATCGGATATTTCAGATTTATAAGATTCTGATGGAAAGTTTGTCTTGGATGTATTATTTCATATACTAAGGCCATGGTTATGTCGAGATAGGTCTAATCCTCTTGAGGAGTTTGATGACTACGACTTTAAATGCCGTTTTAGGTATGTTTTCCAATAATTGGTCGCTAGATACCTACTTACCTACTTGTATTATATATATTTCTGAAATAATCAATTTACAAATACAAACTTGTATAGCAATGCTGGTTTATTGGGAGATGAAGTAATGTCTATATAATTACCTATTGGACAACAATAAATGTCTGGTAAGTACTTAATAATGATTTCAGTGAAATAGGTACATACCTACACATTAAAATAAATTACATGACAAGTAATTTAAAAATAGTCCCGTCAGTATTTTGTTTCATACTAAAGTCTGAGGGTGAAATTTAAAATAAAATATGAAAGTCTTCTTTTTTGATTTTGTGATAAGACATTTTTTTAGAATCAGAACCATGTATAGGGTATAAAATAATACTTAAATAATAATAATAATAAAAATAATATCGTTTATGCAACCCAATCAGTTTATTGAAGTTATTTAATCAATTATTATTATTATTCAATTTAATGATTGGTTTTATGCAACCCGGCATTAATATTCTTTTTATATCAAATCATTGTTTGAAATATTATTTGTTTAAAAATATAAGCTGATCCAAATATGTAGAATAAAACTTAAAATTGAATAGTTAAAACTAACCGATATTAAGAAAGAAAATATCTTGTATTGTACAAACTTTTTATTTTCAATTAAAATGATAGATATATTTTAATTTCAACTTAATTTGCTTATAAATATATGTGTATTGTTCAATATAAGCAAAAATACATTTTATTTGATATAATTTATATTCCCACGAGACATCCAAGTATATAACATATTTTTGCTGTAGATACTACTGATATTTATTGTTGTTATTTTTACATATGGATGAAATCGTAAATATTAACGTCATTTTAACATAGTCGTTGTTGGATAATTGTAATTAAATAATTGTAATAACTGTTGTAAACCTTAATAAGTTTTCAACGATTGAACACTTAATATATTGTTACACGGAGTACATAATAATTGTATAAATGTTTAATGTACCTAAAGCTGTATAATATTCCAGAGCAATACATAAAATATATAATCGCACTCTAGAACCACAGAGGTATTATAATTTTCGTAATGAATTATTAAAAAGAGAAGTTATTAAAATTAAAAAAAATAATGAGTAGTATCCGCAAGAACGAAATGAGACCGGTAATTATGGATTTATAGCGCATATTTTTAATTCATCTCATTAGACGTCCAAGGCCGACGATGCACGAGGCTTGCTGATCTAATCGTTTCCTGTGCAGTGTAGGTGCACTTTGCAAGTAGTGAAAACTGAAAATTGCATAGGTCATATTATCCGAAATAATATAATTATCTAGTCGAATTAGTATACCTAGATATTATATTATATAAATGCTTATTTTACACAAATTTTGAGTGCAACACCTTTCAAGTGCTAGTCCTATTGAGTGTAATATCATATAAATGAAACTCCTTTTGAGTGATGCAATATATTTTGAGTACAACTCATGCAACTAAATGTATGTAATATATCGGGATCCGTAAAAGTCGGCGACCAGTTTTTAGGAAGATGGGAGATATTCGTAATTATATTTAATACTTATAGTTAATAACGATTTCCGGAACCGATGTTCAGGAAATTAGTAAAAAAATATGCCCTTATGCCATGGTAAAAACAATTAAAATTTTTTGGAATTTTATATATAAGACTTTATACAAACAAGTGTTAAATAGTGTGTAATAAATACTAAATTGTTATAGTAAAATCAACAATAACTCTGATCCAGTTTTGCAGTCTATACAGAGCGGATGGCTTTCGAATCCGAAATCTGTGTCATATTGACGACGTGCCTTTGGACCCAGTTTCACCGCTACCGGACTGCGATGGAGTCAGGGGACCTGACGGACGGTAAAATTCGCATTGTCTTCGCGAATTTGCAATTTATCTTTCGCAGATAAATGCAGGTAGGTATATAATATTGTATTGTGCACGTTTGTCTTCTTTATGCTGTGACCGCCAAGGCGTGTATATATGCATTCGGTCCATCGAAATATTCGTATTATTGTATCTGATTTGGCTTTTTTTTTTGTTTTTTTGTTTTCACGAATCCGGTTTCTTCTTAAGCGATATTGTAAATGAATACCCGTCATTGCACACGTTACACATCATTATAGTAACGCGTACCGACAAGTCGGCCAAATAGCGTAGGTATAATGTATATCAGGTATTTTTTTTTTTTTTTACATTCCCGAATTCATTATTAGTATATTATTGTAATATATGTATTGTATTTATATTTAATATAAATTTATGCAACGATTTGTATTATTGTCTGCTAGGTATACGAATTCATACGTATATATATATATATATATATATATATAGCCATTTAGGTATAACATATAAGTAGCAATTTTCAGAACAAATATTTTAAATAGTATAAGAAACTCGTATGTAAAATACTTCAAATGCAGTATATGTATACATAGTAAAATAATTATATTGGAATAAAAGTTCGGTATAATAATAATATTTAATGTTATTAATAAAAAAGAAATGGGTTACCTATCGTAACAAATATTTATTTATTAGTTTCCCCCTTGTAACAAATTTTGGTTATGTAGCAGTGGCGTAGCCAGGGGTGTTTTGGGTGTTTAAACCTCTCCCCCAATGCTTTTTTATCGTACGTTTTAACCTAATAGATGTTTTATAATTTATACTTTTTTATTTTAATTTTACATTTTTTTTGTATATACACCACTGAACTTGGTCCTTGAATGGTCCAATAAGAGTACGATTATTGAACAACAAACCTAACAAAAAGTGTAAAAACCTATAGTTTAATTTATACTTAAACCCCTCTCCCTGCCCTCCATTGCATAATGCTGGCTACGCCACTGGGCTGTAGGTTTCCTTTAGGCTTAAGAAGACGCTACACTGCCGTGTTTCCGCTCGTGAAACATGTTTCGGGAGAAGCACGTTTCTAGAGAACTGAATTATTTTAGCATACAACAACATCTATTAAAACTTAAAGATCATAAGATCGTCTACATTTTTACATGGGCGATTTTCAATAAAGTCATTGTTAGTCGAGTTATAGATAATTAATGTCATTTATATTATCGGCGTTAATGAACTCCGATTCCAACACGTTTTTTGTTTTAATCTTCAGAAATTAATTGCGTTTTAATTGCTTGTTCTAAATATATTTGAACATTAAGCATTGGTAGATAGGTAACTATGAATAGTGTTTATTTAAAATCGCAATGTCTATCTTAAGAAACTAATTAGTCAAATTAACGAAAAATAAATCATTTATTATCAACACAATCTTTTTAAATTTAAAGTGGTGAAAATGTATACATAATTAATCCGATGAAAAATTAATTCTTTAATTTAAATTCCATAATCTTGGATTAATTATTATTATTTTTTGGAGTTCACTCAGATATTAAATCTTTATTACTTATATTATTTACTCTGCCTATGGTATATATTTATGATATCTATTGAAATTGGAACGAAAGAAAATAATTTTATTAACGAATAGTGACTATTAATGTGAAACTATTAAAAGATTCGTTAAAATTAAAATACTACATTTATGTAAATTATTTAATGTCATTTTATTCAACATTAACTTATATTAATTCATACCTACGTTTTATTAATTAATAATGATACAAACCTTTTATTATATATACATTTTAATAAACTATTATAACATTATACTATAGTTAAACTAATCTATGATTAAATAAATTATATAAGATAGATAGAGGATGTACGACTAGTTGAAACATAACAATTCAATTCAATTCAAAATAACAATAATTATCATAGATTGTAACGATTTAAGTGGATTTTATGTGTTTTATTTATTTATTTAATATTTATGTAACAGGCAACAGTTAAATATATTTTTACAAACGACATATAGAAAATATTGGTAATTGTTTAAAAAAATATTTGCAATAAATTATTATAAATCCGAAATCATAATAATTATAAGTACACTTTACACTTTTAACTGCATATATGTATTTAAACAACCATGTTGTCATGACAATAATTGTATTGTCATGATTGATTGCTGTTAAAAGTGTATGATTTTTAATTTGAGTTTTATTAATTTATAGTATACCAATCATAAGGGCACAATTGTATTTTAAAATCTCTTCAGTTGGAAAATAATAGTAAACAATCATTTTGCAATTGCTCAATGTCGTCTATTCGAAATTAAATTCGTTAGAGTGATCATGATCAGTGAACTGTATAAAGTTTTACATAATATGTACTGATACTATCTAGTATCTATGTACCAAACGTATACAAATGATAAGTTTAATTACCGTTATGGTATTGATCGATAGTTAATTTTAGATGCAGTTATTATACCTACTAATGTTATAGAAATGCTATTAATGTTGAACCTACTATTATTTATTTATTTTGACACCTAACAATTATTACTCCTGTAGAAAAATAATGTAAAGTAATGAGAATAATGATATAAATCAGACATACGGAACGGCACTGAATTAATTTCGTCATGGAACAAATGCAACGTTTCAACGTCATTTTATTATGGTTAAAAAATGACCAGGACGGCGCGAGTGACAGCTGATTATATGGTTAAATACGGTAAGTATTCAGTTTTTGTATATATATTATAGTAGGTATTATATATTATTATACATTATGGTTCACGGAGAATAACTTAACTTAAATATGGATTAATTAAACACTATATATCGAAATAGACAGGTATTATATTGTATTATTTTGTAAAAAATGCGAGTACTAAAATCTTTGAAATTTGACATACGCATATAAAATGTCATAGATAAACAATTGGATTGTAATTTATAATCATTAATATAAAATATATTGATAGTGATGATGTGTAATCAATCATTCTAGACACTAGCTATTAAATAAATAATATACTGAACACAGATATTAAAATATTATAATAATATTCTGAAATGCACAAAATATAATTTACAATAAAGGATTAATTACAAGTATTTTATTCATCTAGATACAACTAAAATGGGAGAGATATAACCGATTTTTATTTTTTAAATTTCCATCATTATAAAATAAAGCGATTCATATGTTAATTTACAAGGTAGGTACATAATACACCGTCTGAAATTCACAAAATATTATTTACAATAAAGGATTAATTACAAGTATTTTATTCATCTAGATACTACTAAAATGGAAGAGATATAACCGATTTTTATTTTTTAAATTTCCATTATTATAAAATAAAGCGGTTCATATGTTAATTTACAAGGTAGGTACATAATACACCGTTATTCATTGTGTCACATATTTTTAACAAAATTATGGTCTGAAAACTAATATAAAATAAAATGAAACTTTTTTTCAGATTTTCATTGAAATATAAAAATGCATAACGCAGTTTAAAACAGAAATAAGAATTACGAGTAAATTATGTATTTCAGACCTAAATTATATATATATATATATAATATATATATATATTTATTTATTAATTGTTACTCTTTCAATATTAACTATCGTGAATTATACACAACGATATAAATGTATATTTATATCGTTGTGTATAATTAACAAATATTGTATAGGTATACTAATTAAGTATATATGGTTCTAAATTATATATTTAATATTCGTTTAATTATTGAAACGAGGACGTTAATAATTACAACTTTGAAAATAGGATGCGTATATTATAAAGTAATACTACAATAATAATATAATTAATAACGACGTGAATATTTTAAAATATTCAAAATTAAAAAAATATACATATAGCTTAATAGCTATCCTATTACTGAAAATGGATAGAGATAATACTGTTAATTATGTATTTTTGCAGAAGGGAAAAAAAATTAATATTATAGTATTTCTTTTTATAATAACATGTTAAAGATATAAATTTTCTGAGTATATAAAACTTGATGATATGACTCATATTTAAGTACCTACGTGTAACTTTTGTAATACGACAAAAATATTGTTGTATATCAAATACATACTTATATATTGTTTATAATCGAAAATCTAAATCGTAATAGTCTGAAAATATGAAGCAATGTATGTGTGTCAATAGTATTATGTATCAAAAATGTATACTACACATGATGACGAAATGGAAACAAACTACTAGTGAAAATAGGTATACTGGCGAAATATTAATGAATAGAGCGTGGGAGTTATTATACTATGAAATGAACACAATAAGATTTATAAAATGATGGAGGAAGTCTGCTGCAGATAGTGGAATCTAAATAAATAACGACCTTTGAAAAGGACAAGGTATATGGTATTCATTCAAGATGACACCATGATACAATAATTTTGGTCTTGCAACAATAATAAGTATCTGAGTTTTCATTAAAATACGTGACGTTTACTTTACGGGATCAAATACTGTGTACGAATGCAGTCAGAATAATAATAACTTAAATGGGTAGGTACACAAACAATGTGGACTGAATAAATTGCAGAACAAAGAAATAAAATTCAAAACCACAATAAATTACAACTAGTTTTCAACACGTAAGTTCGAAAATGGTTAAAAAGAAAAATGGGCAACCGAACAGCTGAATTAGCACTATTTTGCCGGTTGTATGTACAGTGAATACAAATATAAATCACAAAATGCAAAAAAAAAATCTAAATTACAACTTGGCTATATCTCAGTTTATATCCGGTATGTGTATCACAACCGATTAGAATACAATTGAATTGAATTGATTCTTTTTTTTTGTTTTGAAACAAAATACTTTACTAATGTATATAATAATATGTACTATGCAATTTCGTATTTACCAAAGTGGGAAGGAGGTCAAATTAAATCCTCTCCTTCCCCAGGAACAATAAAAAAAAATGTATCAGAGATCAACTTATCGGAAGTTACTTTTATATTGCCAGACTTTTTTTTTTTTAATAGTTAATTATACTTGAAATAAATATTTAATATTTAACCATGTAATATTAGATAATAATCTTTAAAGGATTGTGTATGTGCATAAGTTATTTTTTATAGACTGCGTATGAAATTTAACTTTGTTTGAGTAATAAACGGTCATTATAATGAGTATATAATAATATAATTTTAGTGATGGAATAAAACTTACAAATTCAAAAACAATTTCAAAATACAAAACGTATATTCTCAACTGAAAACAATAATTAGTTATATTTAGTGGTTCAATTAAAAATGAAAAATATCTATATTTTTGGACACATATTAGGTCATATTTTTTCCTACCTACTTAAAAATAATATTATTCATTATAAAAATTTTGAAACTTTTCAGAATTTCTTAACTCATTTTTCATGTGAAAAGTTATTATTTGGAAAAATGCATGGAAATAATAGACTTATTAAGGATTTTAAACCTGTTTTCAAAATTAAAATCAACACACAGTCATATATAAGTAATTGTTTAGGTGAAAATTAATAAAGTTTGTAATGGTCTTATATTGTATAGAATTGTTTATAGCCTTATTGGAAGTAGTTTGTGGAGGACATAGTTTATATGTGGTATTTTAAACTTCCCCTCGGAGAGAAATTTAAAGTACACAACTGTATATAAGTGAATAAGTACCTATAAAATCTAAGTTTATAATATAGCTCACTTAGAATAAAAGTGTAGTATTTGGAAATAATGAAATCGAGAATTTAAGATTCAATTCACTATTCAAATATTGTACCTATATATTATATTATTCACACTTTATAATACATTAAACCTTTTATCATTTTTGGTATTTTATTTATTAATAGACCTGCAGGGAGCAGGGACTATTAATTTTTTATAAATAACATAGGACCTACAAATACCGTTTTCAGAGTGTGTTATACTTTAGAAATAGGTAGTCAAAAGGGTATATAATATTTCGTTTTTTCGGTTTCAGGTTTAAAAATGGTTTCTATTTTTTTTGGATTTGCGGTTTCGGGTTTAAAAATGATATCAACTTTTTTTTCGGGTTTGCAGTTTTGGATTTAAACCAGTTCCAATTTTTTTTATTTTTTTTTTGAGGGGGTGAGAGGATTCACGATTTTACGATTTTAAAAACTGTTTTCCGCACACGCTGCTCAAGAAAATTAACAAGATGACATGAAAATCTGAAATTTGGAAAAAAATAAGATTTCCTAAAGACTTTCATTCTAACGACTATTGTAAAATATATAGTCGATTCGAAATAACCTTTGGCCGTTTTCATTTTGTACGTAGACCAGAACGCGTTTTAGCAGTGAAAATAACGTAAAAAGATTATTGAAAAAAAATGTCAAATATTTCAAGGCCAAGTATATGTACCTATACCACCTACAAACCTACATATTATTTTAATATAGCTGTCGTAATTCGCAATGCATATAATATAATAACATAACGAAATGTGATCGATCGCGACGTGCATGCGATGTACCTATATATACTATATATATAATGTACGGAGTTGGGTTTGTAGCAAAGTGAGATGGCTGCGTCGGTGCGTAGGTATATAATATTATACAATGTCAGTCGAAAAATCACTTTTAAGTGTCTATATTTGGTACAGGGACCGCTTCGGTTGTGTTTGAACTATTTTATACCGGCATCGCCATCGCCGCCGACTAATCAATATTGTCCGTCATCGGAAACCGTGTACTGACCTTTGAGTACATAATATAAGGAGAGGCCATTGCGTTTACTAACAGATACTTTAACGTGAATCAACTGAAATTCAATGGAGGCCGCTCTGCAACGTTTAGTTTAAAACAAAAACAATATAATGGCAGCATGATAACAAAATTATTTACATGATAATAAAAATAATAATAACGTTGACAATTCTTTTAGTTTCCTAAAAGTTTCCTATGTGGAACACCTTAAAAATCATCCTCTTAAATGGAACGATTGATATATTTTTATTAGATATGGTCTATGGGCCTTTTGACCAGATCGTGGCCTGTGCCTTTTGTCCAACATTGATCATGATACAAGATATAATATTTGTAATACCTTCATTAAGTCATGGCTATGGTAAGAATCATTGAAAATTTTTTCTTTCTGGAGGTCACTTGGTATAAAATGAGCCTCACAAACAATACTTTTACCTGGATTAAATCACTATAGACCTCTTGCCATAAAGTAGAATCAAGTAGGCGTACAACTTTAGTTTAATTTATGAAATCACATATTTACCTATATAAGCATAATATTGTACACGGACAACATTTGGAGCGCCTGTTACACGCACACTCGACATCAGGGCTATGTCACTGCCTATGTTTCTGTGTAAAGTAAATAGGTGACATTGGATGTTGAAAATAACAGCTGTTGATAAATTTTGATAACAGATATTATACTGTAATTACTATAATCAGTGATTTGAAGATGCTTGCGTTAATCAATGCGTATGAATATAATATATTATAATATATGTAGCGGAATTAACGTTACTAACTTCAAGGCCCGTCCTCAGTATTACGTTCGATGATAACTTCAAGGCCGGTGCTCAGTTTTTGTAAACAAACTGTTATCACCACCTTAAGTGACATTTCTATAACATTCAACGTTCGGCATGTAATATCATGTACCCTATGAACAGGTACATGTATGCATTAAAGTGCCTATCAATGATGAATTATTAGCCGCGGACGCGCGCGCGCGTTGGACAGCTGCCGGCCGAGACACACACCGTACACGGGCAGATCCGTTGTAATAATATATAATAATACACGTAATAACGTAACAGACAGCCGTTGCCACAGTCGGTTAAGCCGTAACATGTATTCCGTGTAAATAAATATAGGTATAGGTATATACCAGAGATACCCGTACAGCGGTATACGACGTGTGATGGTAATGTATACATATATATATGTGTGATGTGTGTGTCTACATACAAAAGGACGATCGGGAATGGTGAATAGGGCGGTCGAGACGCTGCTGCTGTTGTGGCTGCCGGGCGGCGGCGGCGGCGGAGAGCGTTATAATGAAATGTTGTATGTGTACGTGTATCGGCGTGTCAGCGTGATTTGGCGTTTTCCCGATAGCCGCGCCGACAAAAGGGCCCTCCCAGCATCACGACGGACGCTTATATTCGTATGTATAATATTGTACGGTCCCCGAGATCGGCACTCGATTTTTCATTTTTTTTTTTTTTTTTTTTTTTTCCATTAACCCGCGGCCGCACACGTATAATACGGCGCGCAATGAAATAAATAAAATACGAAAATCGTTTTCGGAATGTAAATCCACAAAAATCCACCGCACCCCACACGGTCCTTTCTATTTCCCGCAGTTCGCGTATTATAATACGCCTCTGCGTACGATATAATATTATAGGCACTATGTGTAAGAATTTTTATTATGATTTCGGTATATAATGAATGAGAGACGGGTGATGGGCCGGGAGAGAAAAAAATTAATTTTCCGCCCCACGAGATATCGGAAATCCGATTATTTAGGGTTGGAAAAAAAAACACAATGATAAATCGAAGGAAACACAACAATGGGAGGGTTTTTTTTCGGAAAAGACTACATAACATGCACCGTGCGGTCGAAAACGATATACTCGTCGGCGACTGCTGCGTGCATATACGACTTACGTCTATTAATGGTTCATTGGTCGCGTTTATGGTGACGGGGTAGGTAGGTAATGAAAAAAAAAACAGCCTATAATATATTATAGGAAATTTCACATTTTTTTTTTTTTTCATTTTTATCGACACGCTTTGTTTGTCTACCCTTTGTAAACTGCTGAACGGAAGCAATGTGTTTAAACTCGGGACACCTATATAGCTATAAACCGTTCCACATGAAAACATCGAGGGTTTAAAAAGTATTGTTGTCAACTAGATCATTTTTTTTTTTTTGTCCAAGGTATTCGAGAATTGTGTATTATTATTGTATATTATATATATTATCGATATTATATTACTTTATATAAAGTTATGTCCCTTAATAACTACCTAAATATAATATACTCGCGTTAGTGAAAAGGATTACCGCAGATATTGTACAATAGTCATAAAGTATGTAACTGCGAATTAATTCGAATAAACCTTTTTCATTTTAAATTTATTAATGCAATTATTCCAAACCCACAGTAATTGCATTTTATTAACTGCAATTTAACACATACACTTCCATAAATATTCCATAGAAAAGTAATTTAGTATTTTCCCAGACCACATATTATACGTAATGGCATATTGAAACTATATTATACATTTATACCGATATGATATTACATATACATACGGACAAAAATAAAATGAAACACTTGGTTTTGAATTACTCTCTTAAGTAACATTTGAATACATATACAGCATTAATGTAATTTAATGTAATGGATTTGAAAAATACAAACACAAAATTGGCGAAAACGAATTGCAGATAGTATAGGTACTTATATACCTAACTATAATGACTATATATACACATTGCACACATATATAGAATACTGTAAATAATAATAATAGTAATAATAATATTTTCAATAAAAAACGTACTGACGTGCTTTAGCTTATATATAACTATTAGCAAATGTCAAAGATTTATATAAATTGTTGATTTTTGTAATATCTGTGATAGTTGTATCGTAAATATTAATCACTGGGCGGGGAAATTTTTATAATGACAGATTTCATCGTTATAAGTCCTTGGCAAAAATATTGTTTTTCGTAATAGAAATTCATATCTACTAAATATAAATTTAAAATACACCACATACAAAACATAGGTACACTATAAAATTTGGAGACAATTAAAATTTTTTCAGTTTTTTAAAATATTCTCATTCTTCATATATGTTACGTAAAGTTTTTTTACTCACAAAAATAAAATTATTTAAATTTTATATGTAGGCATTCCATTTTTTAAATTTAAAACATTTTACAAAACCATAATTTCTTTAAATGTAAAATTTAACTAGCCATTAAGTGAATACACATAAATTTAATTTCGGCATAGTAATATTCCGTTTCGTAGTATATATCAACTCCTGGCCATAGTAATACATCAGTAGAACTTTTAGTGGATCATTTAGAGTCACTAATTTTAGATAACCAATACCAAATACTTTCGTATACAATTTATTTTAACGATTACTCGGGCTAGGAAAATTTAAGCGTTAATTTTCCTTAGACACGTCGATTTTTCACGGTGTTTTTTCAAACATATGTAACATAAATCACCTAACAATTTATTCTATGGTTATACCAATTACAACTTTGAACTTACAAGAATAAACGATTTTTATTTCACATTTTTTTAAACTTTTTTCCCCATTTTTATTGTCCCATCCAGTGTTTATATTTTACTCGCATCGTGCAAATATACAGGTCCGTATATGATATGGCCACTCTATATTTTCTTTATTCTGTGGTATACATTATATACTCGTATTATATTCTCTATGTAATTCGTCCAAACACAACATTACGTATACTATTTAACTAATATTGTCATTATAATATAGAAATGTAACCAAATCTGATACGGATAAACGTTGTCACCAAAATACACTATGCAAAGTGCAAACACTTGTATATTCTAATATCTCGCACATGGTAATTTATTATACTTGTACATAATATATAATATACGGGAAAGTATAGTTGTAAAAAATTGCCTCGTTTCGTGAAAATAATAAATATAAAGATCCCGTCATTTTGGCAAAAAATAATATTAATAATAATAAGAACTACGCTGGAATCGTTTATTTTAATAAACATCAAGTTGTGGACATAAAATTAGATGGTTAAAAAATTACTTTCATTACGGAAGAAATATCGTGTCATATAAATAAGATCAATTAGTCGTCTTTATAACGTCGAGGACGGTTAATACTTAATACTTAATATTTAATAATATTATGTAAAATTATGTTAAATGTATATAGGTAGGTACATTAATATTTATAACGAGACTATTGAAATTTATTAAGTACCTATGTAACAGAATTCATAATAAATATTCAAACCGTACAAAATCGATAAATTGTAAATTAAAAAACAAATCACTATAGGACATTATTTTATACCAATTTTGCATTTATATAAAAAATACGTTTAAATCAATAATGTAAACAAAAATAATAAAAAAGTGATACCTACTTAAACCTCGAAGTCATTAATGTGTTTAACAGTTATATCACTAATGAGATAAAATTATACATAAGTAATATTATAGGCGAATACAGAATATTTGGTATATATTTATATTTTATATAATGTAATTTAAATACTCGTATGATTTTTATTACGAGTAAAGTAAATTTTATGAAGTTAAATATAATATGAGCATAGTATATACATTATACATATATATATATATATATGACCATGGTCAACAGATGTATTTATTGGAATATAATTATATACAATCGATTATGATGCAAACCTTCAAAACAATTTAAATAATAAAACGTCAAAATAAGCTACAATATTTTTAGCATAACAACTCGTACATTTCAACGTCCAGGAAGGAATTATTTTTTTCTTTGTGAAACAAAAAATAAAAATATCTACGTAAAAAACGTATGCGGATCATAATACATTGTTACAATCAAACTTGAAAATTATTATACATATTACGTTATACATTATACATATTACGTATACGAGAAAAATCTCCAAACAGTGAATATATTTGATATACTCGAATAAAAAATTTATGTTTTCCCCTTTAATTGTAAAAGAAAATCCGTACAATTGTAAAGAAAATTATTACTGTAGTTGTTCATAAATCATAAGCATTTTTTTTAGGGTCGTTGTTTTCACACACACAATATATACTGCAGTAAGTATCTAAATGATAAGTGGCAAATGACAAAATGTGCATATGCGAGTACAGTAATTCTAAAAGGTAGTTTTCACTAAATCATTATTTAGGTTTCGAGTTGACTATAAATTAACTCATATGCATTTATACCACGTACGTACATGAAATTCAATTTACCATTATTTTCGTAAAATTTTGTTAACGTCATAAATTGCAGTAGTGCAGTACAAATATATTATACATACTTATAATATGTCACGAAAATACAAAATAATGATTTTTATCTAATGTTTCTCAATACATTTGAACGTCGTTGATATTTTACTGTTTGTATATACTTTTTTCTTATATCAAATATGAATTATTTCCATGTAACTCCGAAAAAAGTGTCTATGTATTTTCTAGTATACAAAACTTTCAAAAATGATTTTTAACCAATATTGGTTATATACTTATATATTATATTATATGTACCTTATAAAGCAACCAAAACTACGATCAGAATCGATTTATCGAAAGAAATTAAATCATTATAATTATAATATATACACTATTAACTATATAATATGTAACCATTTATAATTTAGAAAATTATATCCGTTTTACTGTATTATCTTTTTTTTTTTATTGATTACATTCTTCACGGAAACGCGATTTTTCTAAAATTTATTAAAACCTGTCTTGGAACACGTCAAATATGTAGGTGTTCATAATTTGATGTCGATTGGTGGAACCGTATACACTATACAGATTTGTTACCGTATAACCAAACAGACTTTGAGAATTTATTATACATATTATATGGAAGATATTATATTATGTATGACATAATATTATGTTGTATTAACTATTATTTATATAGGTACTATTATAGAATCATTCAATTTTCAGTTTTTCAATTTTCATAGTTAAAAATAACTCATCTTCAAAGGGGCCACTATAGTTTTAAAAACGAAAATAAATATATACCAACGTTATCTGTATCTACTGAATTTAACTATACATAGTACGTAATGCTATACGTGGTAAAACGCACCACTGATTTTTCAGAATATCGCCTTTCGCACACACGTTCGGGTACATCACACATTCAGATAACACTGCCAAGTGTCCCTGAAGACCTTTTAAATCATTTTTAAAATAGATCACTTAGTCTCCTTATGATGTGACATTATTATATAATGTATAACAACCGCGACACCAGTGGCGTCATATGCACATTGTTGTTCTGCGCCAGAATTTCGGTCACGCATAGATCAAAAGGAAAATATATCTAATCGCCGAGCTGAAAGGAAGTCGAGTGAAATATTCGGTTTCGGGTGCGTGGAACATAAATTACACTAAAAAAAACACACGCATACAAAAAAAACAAACAGACAGACATGACAACAAAATATTACCAGATTCTACCAAGCGAGGGAACTGACGTGGATTGTTGTGCAAACGGGGGAGGTAATTCAAGTGGAAATTTACGATTGCAAATTTTGGTCATTCGTTGAATATAAAAGAAAACGGTTGAACTTCTTTGTTTGGAGTCTTACTATCGATACAAGTGGCAACAAATCTGAATTATTGAATACCACGAACAAAAGAAACTATTCAATGGGCTATCAAAACCTCTACTTAATCGTAATATTTTTATTCACAGCACAATGTTGACTTTTTTTTTATCGATACATCTTTAAACTATTGAATTCGAATTAGCTCCTTTGTATGAACTAATTTCAGTTTAAGACCAACAAAACAATTGTATATTAATATACTTAATCGCTGACTATCATTGATAAATTATAGGTATATATTTATATATATATATATATATATATATATATATATATTTACAAATATACTTACATAAAATATACAATTAGTTTTCCAAAATTAATAATATAATATGAATTTAACATGTTTATTTGCTAATTTGACACGATAAAGAAACACGAAACGGAAAATTTTAATCACTATAAATAATAATTACTAAAACACTTGTAGAATACTTACCTAGAATACCAACATAATACTATATCAATACGTGGGTAACCGTGAATTATATAATATTATTCCATGATATATTATACAGTGTGCCGTATTGATGGGGTACATGGTCATTATTCTAAGCACAATTTCACACTAGAACGTATATATTACATGTTCATAATAATATTTTTTTTTTTGATTCGTAAGTAAAAAGACGTGTCTGTTGTTAGATAACGGGTAAGATTGGGTCGATGACAAAAATCGATTGTTCATTTTGAAAATCCGTGTACGGGCGTAGGACGCTGTCTTAACTTCATCGCGTTTGCATGTTGTTCAATTGACGTTTTTTTTTTATTTTTATTATTAAAACGTGAGTATATCGACGCCATTAGATTCGTATCGATATGTTACGTGGTTCATGTGATTAACATTATTATCATTAAAGTTATTGAAGCCGGACAATCCATTCAAATTGACCGGCGAGTCCTGAATACGAGATATCCGGCGACGAATTATTCTTATAAGGTTGTATACTTAAAGAATACGAATGGTCGAATTAACTCGAAACATTCCACCCGAAGAGGATTGTACAATGACCATGGCATTATAATAATATTATACGGACGGAATCTGACAAAATAAAAAAATAAAACATTTTGCCGACGTTTTCCATTGAATTGTTGTCACAGTGATGGATGATGACGACGTTGAAATATTAATCCGGAGTAAATTATTTGTACCTACGGATAAAATGGTAAAAAGAGAAGAAAAAATCGAAGCCAATTAGTGGCTCAAACTAAATTTTAGTTTGTATAATACGTTCAAACTTCAACCGGAATATTTAATAAAAATAGACGATTATAAAATATGTTTGTATAATATAATAATATAAAAATAAAAAATTATATTATATAGGTATATTATTATATATATAATTATATTATGTATTTTTATGAAATAATAATAGGCTAAGTTTATTTTACACTGTACATGAAACGATCATACGGTTTAAAATGTATAGATAAGTTCAATTAGGTATTTATAAAATAAAATATAGAATACATCCACATGTAATAAAGTCGTCGTTTAACATAAGCGAAACAGATACAGTTTATTGTTTTTTTCGGATACTTTGTACGGACAAAATATATCCAAAATAATTATTGACATTTTAATATACATATTTCAAAATATAATAATTATAGTCAGTACGCACGTATCATGGATTCCGCTTGCCTAAACCATTTAAAAGTTTCGATTGCCTTAACTTTTAACTTTTGCGCTGGTAACTAGTTGCACAACAGTTTTTTTTTAAGTCGCATACTAATTTCGATCCAGATTTTGCATAATCTAAAACATATTTTCCTGCACATTTATACATATCTACATTTTTATAAATTCGAGTCTTCAGTTCTATCATTATATTTATTATAATTTATTTTTACCTATATTTTTTGTATAGGTACATTATTATACCTTTAATGGAAAGAAAAATGATTAGGTAACTATTTCAAGCGGTATGTTCCGAGTACTGTGGGCATTTAAGAAATATACAATTTTTAATCAACATATCTATTTTATTTAAAAAGCAATTTATTTAATTGAAATTATTGTAGACAATAGAGACTTTTGAAAATATAGATATTATGTACTTATACAAATACATATAATACAAAATACAAATCATGTATATCGAAAATTTCATTCGATTCTCAACGAAGTGTTTTCAATTTTGACTATATTATATAATAATAATTATTGAATTTGAGATCCTTAAGCCTTAAAATGTGTAATTATGGGAAAAATTCAAAACATTGTTAATCATCCGTTACTCTTATTACTAATTCTAATCTGTAACTATATTATTTAATCTCAAAATAACGTTATTATATACTTCTTCGGGTAGGTGTTGAATTATAGTTTTGGAGTAAAGAGATTTTTGTTAGAAATTATAATTGGTATTTGAATGAAGTATTTCTTTAGCGTGAACAAAAATGGCCAAAAATCGTTATAAATTATAAAATTATAATGTCACAAACTTAAAATGAATTTGGTACTATATTTACTATATTGATGTACAATGTCAATATATTGTGATTGTTTTTTTATGCATGTACCAGCTAGATACCTAAAATATTATATATGAAATGAGTCAAATAGAATTTTTCGATTAAAAATCTCTCTGATAGGAAATTCCATGTAACATTGGTATTTTAATTGTCAATTTTCGATTTTCTCAGTTCAGAAAACTACGTAAGTTAATTGAAAATGGTTTGAATTCGGAAAATAATACTATGGAACGTAATATATGTTATCATGGTATCATTATATTATTATTATTATATATTAGTTAGTTTATTATATGTATATCATATAGGCAGAGTTGTAAAGTATTTGAATATTGGTAGGTATTCAAATATTTTTTCGAGTATTCACTATACTTTATTCAAATACTTTTTTATGGTACCTATTCAATAATAATTTATTTGAAATAATTTTACATTTTATATTTATGTTCTATTATATTATTAAGAATCTAAATATCACATCTCCCAAATTGTAAATATTGAAAAAAATAAATATATATATATATATATATATAATATAAAATCATGATGTGATTATACTATTATAGTGTGATTATTAGCATGATTAAGCAGCAGTGCATCGGCCGAAAGAATATTTAGTATAGGTGGTGCTGCTATAACAAAAAAAAAAGAACATAAATATAGTTGACAAACATTTTGAAAAAATTATATTTTTGAAATGTAATAGTCAAAGAATTATATAATATGAAATTATACATTTCAGAAACATAATTTGTTAGAAATATGTCAATAAGTATTATATATAATTATTATTATATACAGCTATATTAATAAAAGTTATTGTGGTTGAGAAGTTTATGTATTTAGGGTCCGTTGTACAGAAATATGGGGATTTTGAAGAGGATATTAAACAAATTAAGTATTGATTGATGAAGTGGAGAGAAGCGTCAGGTGTTTTGTGTGACATAAGAATCTCTATTAGGCTAAAAGGTAAATTTTATAAGGCAGTGGTGAGACCTGAAATTTTGTATGTTGGGCAATAGATAGGAAAATAGAACTGAGAATGAGTGTAGTAAAGATGAGAATGTTAAGGTGGATGACTAAAGTAACTAAAGAGAATAAAATAAGGAATGAATATTTAAGAGGTAGTATAGGAGTAGCTTCGATAGTTGAAAAAATGAAAAATGAGGGCGAATAGATTAAGATGGCTCGGGTATATGTATTAAGGAGGGAAGAGACTGAGGCAGTAAGATTAGTAAAGAAATTGTATGTTGATGTTGATGTAAAGAGGGGGAGAGGAAGACCGAAAAAAGGTGGAGGATGTGATAGCGAGTGATATGAGGAAGGTGGGAATAAATGAAGACGATGCAGGAGATAGAGTTAAGTATAATAAAGTATAAGTGTAGGACTAGGGGGACTAACCCCAAATAGTTCAGATAGAACGCAAAGGAGAAGAAGACCTATATCAATACAATTATGAATAATATATATATATTATTTTTTTTTAAGTATTTAAAAATTATTTCAAATTTGTATGTACGAGTATATGTATTTTTATTTGTATGGAAGCTAAATGTATAACTTTATGGTATCATAAATTATAATTTATTAAAGTACACACTATGTTTTCATTTTTTAACGTGGCTGTACAAAGTGCCTATGTGATTATCAATAGTTATACAGGCGTTTCAAATAATTTAAATTAAGTTAATTATCAAATTTTAAATACAAAATAGTATTTTATTATGTATCTATACGATGGGAATAGAAATCCAGGATTTAAATATTTTAAGAATAAAAAGATGAGATAATGATAACAAGTTATATGTTATATACTATGTATATACGTATTACAGATTGTAATAAAAATTACCTTTTCGTTAAATAACAACATTTTTCAAAATTTATTTTGAATTCAAGTATCACATTTGTGCTGCTAATCAAATTAATATATAATAGAGATTTACAAATTATATATGGAAAAAAACATTAAGGATTCATTGACAATCTTATATAAATGTTTACTATGGGAATGAACCATTTTTTTATGATGATTGGACATTTTAAAAACTCATTTGTATGCATACATTGATACATATAAATTATAAATTATAATATATTGATGCCCGTTTACATAAATACTTCTGTTATTTATCGCCTTCCTTGAAAACGGGAAACTGGTTAATGTAAATTACAAATGTTAATTATAAAGTGATAATAATTGGTTTACGTATAGTAATGTAAGTATATATATATCATTCGACTTTTTGATTTTGACTTTTTTAAATTTATTTTAGGATAAAAATAATATATACAAACCACAACATAATGTTGATAAATGATTATACAATAATTTGTTTACTACTTTGGATTTTTTTTTTTTTTTAAATAATTGACAGAAATGTATATTGTGATTATCATTACACATGTCATAATTAAATACGGGTTAATGTAAAATATTATTTAGAATTAATTCACATACAATAACAGTTTGAAAACTATAAATGTAATTATAAAATTAAAAATCAATTAAATAGTGTTTCTATACGTCCATCTGTTTTATGACATTGGTGCCCATTTTATAAGATATTGCATCTGATGGCTGGGTTAGTAGTGAAAACACTCAACTGAAACGTATGTATATATGTTAAAGCACGAGTCCTGAATAAAATTTCCCCATGATTACCATTATTTTTTACCAAAATCAATATCTATATAATTCATAATTATTACTAATATTCTTGAAATTTCAATCAGCTTCGCTTAATATCTGTAGAAAAACCGAATTATTATTTTTGTTTTCATAGAGAGTACTGCAGTATATGTGTTTTAAAATGAAATTTTTGTCCGGAATTCGCAACGCTATACTTTATCTATATCTAAATAGACGAACACATGTTCGCATGACCCATTATAGGAGGAACATTTTACAGTGATTTACTGGTTTTTTTTTTTTTATCCTTTCGATGATGTACTCGCGTACTTATATTGAATCACATTCTCTATCTACGGATGCAAGTATGACACCGATGTAGAACTATACAGGAGTAGATAATGTACGCGATGAAGAAAATAATGTAGGAAATTACGAAACCGAATCGTCGGAATACTCAAACCCAAAGAACTCGTTTAACTACTACTCGTCAAAGTAAGTACGTGATAAAACGATGTATACGTGTGTTATAAGTGAACTTGGCAGAGGGAAGGGAATTCAAGCCGTTATAAAACGACCACACACACGTCATGTACATATACATACCGGTGTTGATGTGTCGTTAACGTTCCTTTTAAAAAGGTATAAAAAGGAAGTTGTCTCAAAACAATCCAAATTTTAAATCAGAATTACTATTCTTTATATTCCTTTTTCCTACCAAAAAATAATCAATTTTATTCCAAAATTAGTAGGTACATTGATTAATGAAATTTTTAATTAATTAATTGAAAAAAATATTTTTAAAAATAACATTTATTTATGCGTATCAAATTTATCAAGAAGCACATCTTGTCCAATCGATTAAATATAATAAAATGTCCTTATTCATTGATAATTCTAATTTCTAATGTATTATAAAAAAAAAACAATTTATATGTATATAAAAAAAAGTAATTTATTATAATATACTTACATTTATTTTCTATTCTTAAAAAGAAATTCGTCCACGTTCATATTCCTTTAAAAATATATCATTCTTTTCGAAAATAAATTTAAATACATTTTCTAAAATATTTATTTTTAATTGACTAAATGTTTTCATGTAGGCCAATTTCCAAACAAACCAATAAATTCATATCTCCTTCAATGGTTTTATACATTGTAGATCCCGCATAATTATACAATAATTATTTTAAAAGATATTAATAATTATTATAGGATTGATTTTTGTAAAATCAAATTGGTTAAAATGTTCAATCATTGTATCAATATTATGTCAAATATTATCTTATAATTATTCTAACTATAAGTAACTCTTGTAATAACAAAATTATACGTTAACTTATAAATTTGTCTATTATATAGTGTATGAAAGGATTGATTGTATGTATTATGATTAGATTTCAATTAAATACATCAGATGGTAAAATGTTGGTATATTTAGTTACAATTTGACAATTTTGACTTTATAAAATTACAAAAAAAAACAATTTTTTTACTAATATAATATAGGGATATTTCACTAAATAATTATTAACCGAATCACTTAGTCAAATAAAAATATAAATTAAATAAAAGATTTGTTTAAAAATGATTATACTTAGAAAACAATATTTGTATTAAAATTATTTTGTTTGGATTTTAATTGGATTTTTAATTCAGAAGAAAATATTTGAATAGATATATATCATTTATTATAGGTTCAAAGCTAATGGATTGAGTGAGCTACCGTAATTTGACAATGGTATTTAAGTTTCTGAGAACAACTTAACGACCAGATACAATCGCTACGCGTGTACCCATTTTTCAGTAGCAAATGTAACCAGCAAAGTATTTTCACGAGATTATTTTTACTTTTCCGACGTTTTTGATGAACGCGTAAAGAAAAACTACGTAAAATTACATCAAAAACCCGTTTATTTCCATGTAGTTCCAAAAATAAAATGGGGCCTAAAATTTTTAAATTCTCACAGAGTACTTACGTATGTATTTTAATTATTGAATTATTATTAAAATATTTGATAAAAATGTATCAAATTTAATTATTAAAAAAAATCCGCACACAATCGTTTCAGAAATGATTTAACGTTGATTGCAAAATATGCAATGTATACCCTGCAACCCCAGAGCCGTCCCGAATAATGTAGGTAATTTTTCGACTCTAAAATTCCGAAAAATACTTCATTCAATATGCAAAAATAAAAAAAAAAAAGCCGTCTGTTATCGCCGGCCACTTTCCAAAATTTTTGAAGGAGATTGAGACGCCACTACCCACCTCGGGACGGTCCTGTCTACAATTATATATACTATATCGCGAGTTTCGTAATTTGTCGATTTTTTCGATTTTTTTTAAAAACATTATAAACATACAAGATAATATTATAAAACGGAAGGTTCTCGAACAGAACCTGATATAATATAATATACGATTACGTTTCAGGAATCGCGTTGCTCTCGGAAGTCGGAATAATGACACACGAGGGTCCGTGAAATGCCGGGTGACTATATACGCGCCATAAAAATAAAAAGAGCTAATCTCCGTAAATCTATGATTTACTATAATATGTTGGCCTAATCTCTTTACCTCCGGGCCCCCCTCCCCACCGCGTACACATTACGGGCGTTAACACGGTTACAAATCATATTATTCATCGGGGCCCTTCGCGGGCCACGCATGCGCGCGCCGCCGGACGGACGAAACGAGCGTGTGTATAGCATTATACGACGGTGTCGTTCCGCTATAATGTACACTATACGGCACACTATACTACCTACTCGGCCGCCGCCGGCTTTGATATATCGCTACCGGTTTTTCAAAACGCCATTCCCCTCAGTTAACCTTCCAGAAATAGAACCATTACAATAAATTACAATTAATATCCTGCAGGGACCCGGGCGGCCCATTATATAACGGCCAATAAATTTGAATCCGTTTGACGTGGGGCCACAATAAAAGTAATAATGTTAACAATCCCGTTGCCCGGGCGAAGACAATCTGTTTATCCCAGGCCACACGAACCTCGACACCGTGATAAATCGTTTTCATTTCTCTATCCCCGTCTCACTGCATGTACATGTCTCTTTCTCACTCCATCGGCCCATCCGCGCCGCCTCTTCTCGGTCGTTTTTTCCTTTTTTTTTTTTTTTTTCGGCTCCTCTCCTCTCTTGTGTTGTTGTTATTATTATTATTATTATTATTATTTGTTATTTATTTTGTGGAGAGGACTACTTCATATAAATGTGACGTGCCACCGCCCTCCCCTCCGGAGTCGTGTCGTTTTATTATTATTTATTTATTTATTATATTTTTTTCTGTCCGTGTGTCTGCGAACGGCTATAACGGCAGCTGACTTTTCTGCTGCGCGCCCACAATATCCAACGCGCCGTCTCCCCGTCGTATATTATATTACATACCACCGGCATTATGCGTGCGTATACCAATACGGATTTACTGTAATATCGTGTGTAGCCGTGAAATCCGTATTTCGGTGTACTTTGGTTACCAAAAAAAACACCTCCGATAAAACGGAATTCGGCAGAGCTGATGTACGCCAATCGGTTACCGGGTCGGCTGATCAAAGGGATAAACGGTCTGACCACTGACATTTCTTGGGTGCTCGATAGATTCTAGACCGTCGAAAGGGCTCTTAGATGCCACAAAAGTTTTGGCTAGCCTCCCCTCAAACACGGCTTGAAAAATTATCGTACATAAATGTATTTAAAACGATGTGTACGGATACGTTTGCCAAGAGACGTAAGAACATTTCGTATAGTGAAAAAAAAAAATAATGTCTAGTTTTCACAAATCCATACATATTTTTGTTTTTATTTATCGATTAAACATAAACATATGTTATTGAGTTTGTTTGTGCGGAAGACCGCACAGAATCCGAATCTACGAATAGTTTTGTATCCATTATCGACGTGACAAACGTAATCTATAATTTATTTATTTTTCGTGTTAATATGTTATGATTTCATTTATTAGTTATTTGGAGTTATTATAGTGTTATTTATAAGTTGGAAAACATATTTTATATCGAGCGTAACGAGAGAACAGTTTTTTTAGTTACTAATTATGTATATAGTCTTAGCCCCCTCCCCAATAATTCAACTAGATTTCCGCCAATGGTTGTACTTATATAATATGCTTATCGTGGTATATATGATTTTGTTTTTATACGTGCTTTCGAGTCAAAAAGAAAAAATGCGATGTAGTCATTTTTAAATGAATATTTTCTTAATATTAACATGTATTTAAAACAAATAAAATAATATTGTGATAGTATTGTACATAAACTATCGGACAAAATAACATCTGCAGAGAGCAGTAATAATTTTATATAACCATTGAGCGGGTTCAAAGAAAGTCTTACCGTATACTTCCTTCGTATTCAAAGTTCCTTGTCCTCTCCGTGATTATACACCTATTATAGTAATGTTCTCAATGTACCTAGCAATGGTCTCAATGGCCTTACAGACCGCAGACGATTATCTGGTAACCGACTCCTCGCCAATTTATTGACACCGGTTCTATAGATTCTCCATCGTGGCTAGCTGACAATGATTTTAAGGGTTCCCGCGTAGAAAACTACTGCTGCTTTTCTTCTTCTTATTCTATAATCTAACTGTCTCCTGAATTCTCTTCTTATTCGTCTTATGCGTCTCGCCCATAAGGATCTATCGTTTGAGTTGATTAAAGTTGTTATAAGTTGTAATTATTTCCTGATGCGTTACTGTTTCTTAGTACCTACCTAGTTGATATTATAGTCTGTATTGTATTATTAACATTATGCTATTTAATATGTTGTTATATGTACTTACTATCTTGTATATTTAGAAACCTATCTGTAAATGTATTACTACTATTAGTATCTAACGTTATAATAAATATTTCAATAGTTTGTAAAGATTAAAACTAGAAAAATTCAATTTATTTACTCAAAAATGGTATAGGTATAGATATCATAAAATCAATACAGAAACTAAAACACATTAAAATGTATTATGTATTCAATTTATATATACACGTATAAGAAAAATATATTTTATTATAATGTTAAACCTTAAGTATATAAATATTTTTTTGTACGTTTAAAGGAGACCCAACTATTATAAATGTCATGCCTCGGGCTACAATAAATTCTCGATCTAGCGGTATTGGTTGAAACCTCAACGTTATTGAGTCAATAACGTTATAAACTGTATTAATACTGTATAATAATAATTAATATAATGGTTATGTGTAAGAAGTAGTTTTACTTGACGAGTGTATTATAAGTAAAAATTCGTCTGTAAATCGAGGCCACGAAAGAAAAAAAAAAAACCAAAAGAAAACGATAACCAAAATTGTTTAATCAAATTCCGAGACATAAAACAGACAACATGTACTAGTAAAAACACATTCTGATTTTGTTGAGTGTTACTGAAATTTTTTTTTAAAGCATTGAGTTGGTGAGATAAACAACACAGTAGTATTCTATTGATAAATATTACTTAATGTATGCATTCTGAGAGGACGTTAATACGTTCTATATTGTCACTATAATCACCATCATATATAATCTAAACTAAAACATGTGGGCTCAAATGGATTATAAAATTAGGACTTGAATAGCCAAATATATGATTTCAATCATCTGTTTCTATATTATATATTCACAACGGTATTATAGTTGTCGCGCTGTCAAATTCACTTTATCATGCTTGCCAAAACTACTCTATGTATAAAGATTAGCTTAATGGATTAAAAAAAAAAATTCAGAAAAGCCCGTTGAGTTAATATTAAATTTATATATAAAGTGTTTTATTGTACTCTGAGGGAATTTATTGAATTATTGTAATTTACAACTAATCGTACAATTATAATACCTATAAGTTTCAAATTATTAAAATGCTATAATGTTATTGCACATATTATAATACAATTAGAATTACAGTTCAGATATTATATGATTTAAATTATTATTAATTATTATATATGTAATGTATTAATATATGCTTGTTGGTAGTATAGCAGCTTACATCTATCTACACAAAAAATATTTCTGTACGATAAAATTAGGTATTAAATTTCATAATTTATTGACGTTTCTTTTTTGTATTAAATGTATCAAAGTAAAGCTAATTTATTATTTGAAGATAAAATAAATGTTTATTCGTGGGATTAACGTTTGTAACATTAATTGAAAGCACTTCAGAAGCTCATCGTTTATCATGTCGAATAGGAACCTTAATAAATTACACGCTGTGTAATAAATAATAATGATATTCCGATGTTTAAAAATACGTTTGCAATTTAGTTATTCAAATATTTAATAGCACAAATAAAAATACCTATAATATACCTATTTGAAATTATAATTAATTTGGACTTACTTAATCGTCTTGTTCGTTTTTAAAATAAATTAAATACCGGTCGTATATATATATATATAGACACACGTTAGATCACATCTTTTTTCAATGTAATTAACAAACAGATGTATTGAAAAAAAATATACACGATGAAAGTGTTCAGCTGATGCCAATTCAAATATTAAAATGAGTGTAATTAATATAAATCAAACATTTCCCCCCCCCCATATGTTCATTATACGTCGAAACCAGATAAACACATTATGCAATTGATTAATAAATGAGCGTACAAAGGAATGAAATTAAAATAATAATAATTTATGATACACAATAGTATACTAATTCACGAACAAGCGATGGCGGCGACGACGACACCGCGGGTCGACTATATACGAAATCGGTAAAACTCGTTTTAAAAAGATGTAGTACCCGTACGGACAATAACAATCAAAACATACAACATATTTCAAATAAATTTTATCGCCATCATCGTTTATCTTGCTCCTATAATCTGGTGACACGTATGTGTGTATATATGCACAAAAAGGGAGCCTCTCAGGACCAGAATTATGGTTGGTAATTTGTCTCTGTTGCAATACCTATACGACTGGCGTACGCACTTGGGTAATATGGTGACATATGTTTTTTAAATTTCCACGCTGCAACAGTATAACGTATGTACCGTACATAACGTATACCTGCAGAACGGTCCGTTCATTATTCAAACTTTTCAAGAGTGTCAAAAGACGGATATCCTTATATTTTGTTTTACAGTTCGATATAACTTCTAGTATTGTCTAAATCAAACATATTATCGGTGGCAAATTAAACGGTAAATGGAATTTTATATCATCTATCAATCTATACATACCAAATTTTTTTCATCGTGCAAGTAACTGTATCAAAGTATAAATTAATGTACCTACTGGGTACTTGCAGTATTAATGGACATGCGACCTAGTTACCCGTAATGGATTAATATAAATATTAAATATACATGTTATGTTCATTAAAAAATCGCTTGGACTTGGATTATTTTTCAATGCATAATACATATATACTATAAATAGTTAGTATGTTCGTACCTATATTAATTCAAACACTGTAAATGTATATAGATTATAATTCATAACTATAATATCTACCAAATTTACCTTATATGTTTATAAAATACGGAAAACACAATAACATATAGTTTTAGATTTCAATTTTTTTTTTTTTTTTTAATTTTTTGGATCCTTATTCGTGTTTAGTAGGTAGAGATATTGCAGTAATTCGATATAGTACATCATGATCGAACTCGCTATACGTGTGCCATATCGGTTGGCTTTCGACTTACGTCATTTTACAGTTACGTTTATTATTTTAAATATTTTTTATCTTTTTATATATATATATATATATAACAAATACTTACTTATATTCTCGTACCTATCTTACGCACTCGCTTGATAACGTCAATGGATTTATTTTTCATTACTTTTTCTCTCTTTCTCTTTATTTTTTACTTTTTTTCAACGCTCGACGTGCCAGAAATTTCGTGTCACCTTATTAATGATGAATAAATTATTTCTGGAAGTGGATGGAAAAAAAAAATCTCGTCGGCACTACCATTAGTCGTTACACGTGTGTGTGTGTGTGTGCGTGTTTCTCTCGGCAAGCTCCCTGTGTTGACAGCTCGGAGATAACGAATCCAACATGGCGGCGACGGGCGGCGTTTTTATATTAACCGCTCTATTTATCACCCGTCACCGCGACACGGGGTCGTTATAACAGCAAACGTACGTGTGTATATGTATAAATCCGTATTACACGGTTTTCCCCTTTCCACAACGGGGGTGGTTGAAATATTATACACACACACACATATATATATTGTGGTGACATTGAAAAAAAAAAAAAAAATACTTCGACTACTTGAAATGTGTCGAACTGTCGTCGAGTCAAAATAAACACAACAGCTGCGAACGTGTTTTGTAATAAATTCCCGTCGGGTGTAAAATAATATTATATACTTATATATATATATTATGTATTAAAATATAATATATATATATATATATGGTACCTATTAAACGTATAATTAATACATTAACCAATACAAACTTTTCTGACGTTATACACTTGGAAGATAGGTATGTATTTTCCGTAGTATAAATTTACCATATTACCTATATAATATGGTTATTCGGACAAATTATACATACTCGCCCTACGTTATTGTTGTATCCGCAACGTGTCACTGAAGTATCTAATTCGACTTTTTCAAATTTGGTAATCGTCAGACCTTCATATAATATAATCGTTTTAAATTTTCAAGAGCACTGTTCGATTTATCGACTGATATTAGTTTTGTAGTAACCTCAGGTATACCAGAAACAATCCTAAGGAGTACCATCCGGGTAATAGGTATAGGTATAGGTATATTCTATTGGGATCTCGCGGACATTATTCCAGTCGAGTTTCTGAACAAACGTGTTAATAAACACAATTTTGAAAATTAATTTATAATATACATAGCAATCCAAAGAGATATTCAAAGCGGTTCCGAACCGAGCCGATGTTTGTATAAGTATCGAAACGAAGTTCTATCAAGTCTAATTGAAAACCGCTAATCTAATTAGTCGAAATAATCCGCAAGTATACCGACGTAATAATTTATTAGCTACATGTATATTATTTCATATATATATATATATATATATGCATTTATTTATTTATATTTTATTTCTCATTCAAGATAATTAATTGTGTTTCGTATAATATGTTTACATTTTTTAATTATCTATGCGTTAGTCTGTTTTATTACATAAATACATTGTAAAATTATAGGTTTCGTAGGTAAATCATTGGGTATT
The DNA here is from genome assembly GCA_025469235.1 of Pemphigus obesinymphae. NCBI lineage: Eukaryota > Metazoa > Arthropoda > Insecta > Hemiptera > Aphididae > Pemphigus > Pemphigus obesinymphae. Next base: position 34,644 of record JAIPRL010000978.1, on the reverse strand, counting down.
AACTACACCGAACTGGAATTTTTAAAGTATGTGAATGAAAAAACAAATATTTCATTTTTTTAATCTAACGTATAATCTAACAGTTATTTATTTAAACGTATAGTCTAACAGTTATTTATTTAAGTATGTATATATATATATATATATATATATATATAATACAAAATATATTTGTTTATCGTCATTAGCAGAGAGGTTGTTTATATTCACAGGAATGATTCAATGCCCCAATCAGGCTAAAATGGGTGATGAAATATTTGAAAAACATATATTATTATTAAAAAGTAGGCAGGTAATAATATTTTGTAGGTTTTTGAATACTATTAACATATATTATTAGTCTTATTTTAGATATCATTTACATTTACCTAACCCAACCAACTTAAGCTTATAATCTAAATCATAATAATAATATACAATTATTTTATTAATTATAGTTACATTTGTATTGATATTACTACCTATTTATTCTATATTTCTATATAATACAAATTCCAAGCATCTTCTACTTCCAAGATTAAAAATGTAATAGAAGTGCTTCGTTAGCAGAGTAGGATAGGTATTGCAGATAATGGATATACTAAATTTGAAGGAACTATGCTTTTTATTTTAATAATATTTAGTAATCAGGGAAACTGTATTTATTGTTTTTTCTATTTATGTAAAAATTACGTTATATACCTACGGTAGTTTAACTTCACTCTTAAAAACAGTTGGTACCTAAGAAAATCTAAAATTACCACAGAAAAGTATTTCAACACAACAAAGTAGTTGAACAAATGTTTTATGAAATAATCTGTTTACGCCAAAACTTCTACTCAACTTTTTTTTTACCCAAAAATTGTGCCCTAAAATAAATTAACATTATTGTAATGTAATTGTAGCACTGATAACTTTATTATTTTCTGATTAATAAAGGGCGTTTCCTTATAATTGGTAGTTTTCCTTTATATATATATTTTTCTCTATATTACTGTTTTTCTACGCGTAAAACATGATTCGGGAGATGCACGTTTATAGAAAATTGAATTGATTTATTGTATAACAACTTATATAGATTCTAAAATTGTTCAAATTTTTGCATGAGCAATTTTTGATAAATTATTATTGGTTGAGTAATAACACAATTATTATTAGGTATTTATAAGACTCTTAAAAAACAGAAATTTCGGAAATTCAGTCTTATAATTACTCAATTTCTCATAACTCTATTCAAAATCGATAAAAAATTTAGATTATTCAAAATATTTAGTGTATAAATTTGTATAAAGGATATCAAGTACTTACTAAAATCACCGAATCTCCCAGATACGTGCATTTTCAGTACATAATACACATTATGTATTTTGCTTCATTTTATTAATTATTTATTAGGCATAAAAATGTTTTATATATTATAAATAATATTGGACTATTTTTAAATGTATTTAAATATTTTTCAATCATTAGATTTTATTTTTTCATATGATGTATTTGAAATTTCCTATATATAACCCCTTAAAAACCAGGTATACGACGTTCTCTTTAGAAAACAAAGAGTGGGGGGGGGGAATGAGTGCTTAAAATATCATTTAAAATTAATTTTCCATCAGAAAAAATATTTACACCGAAATCATACGCGGCTTCTTCTAGCCGAAAATTTGTGTTCACAAAACATAAAATATAATCAACATCATCATGAAACCAAGAAATTCCTTTGCTCCGCTTGGAAATTAGAACATCTATAACTATTTTTTTGTTGTTTTTTTTTTATATACATATATATATATATATATATATATATATATATAACGTAATTCATACCTATAGTTCAAATACGTTAAGTACTTTTGTCCATTCCCGATGATATTGTAGCTGTACGCGTATTATTAAAAACGATATCTCATTTTACAATTTATGTAATAGGTACATATATTATTATCGTTTATGTACATTAATTATAATGCGGATAAATACCAGAGGCAATATACATTTAACGCGTGCGATCGTTTTTAAAATCAATTCGTACACGACTGCAGGAAACAATAAAACAAAAAAAATAAAAATCGCTTATATAATGACGTATAAACTATATATATATATATATGCATAATATAATATTATAAACGAGTTAATATTATGTAGTTATATCATAATATTTTTATTTTTTTTTTATGTATACATGCGATATAGTGTACGGTCAGTGTATAATATATACTATATATGGATCGATACGGTTTGTTCAGTAATTTATTTAGTCATTTCACAAAAGTATATGTATAATTTAACATTATAATGCAGACTATAACCTAACCCCTTCGCGCGGTATCCCCTCCCCTCCAAACACACACATATATATATATATATATATATATATATACTGATCATATCGTTGTCGGGCTACCACGTATTTATTATTATTATTATTCGAATAAAATCAATTCACTATAGCTGTTCCGACTGCGTCCGCACCGAATTATTACTAGAGGGCAATAAATATACACGACGGCTATATTTATATATATATATAAGTATAATATACAGTTAGCGTAGTATATAGCAGTGTATAGCCGATCCCCTTGCAAACAATAAATAAATACATGGCAATTGGTTTGTTTATGTGTTCACTAACAACTGTTTATAACATGTAGTACACCGTGCCCGGCTCGAATCCCGATAATTTCTCATTTAAAAGCACACTGTTGAATCCAAATTTTACGACCGTTCCGGTTCACAAATGCGTATTATACGACACGCCGCACACAATTGATACTAATGACGACGACGATATGATACTATGTCGAAAAATCTAAAAATCAATAACCTAGGCGACCGTTCCTCGTACATACGTATTATTATAGTGATGGTAGTTTTTGTTGTCCGTTTGTAATAAATACGTACGATGTGTGGCAATGCCTATTATACGTGTGGAAGACGCATGACTGTACTGTCAGTGGCGTGTTTAGGTGTAGGAGATCGGTGAGATATATCTCCCCCCTTGACATTTTTTTGAAAATAGTGTAATAGGTAAGGAAAAAAGTACTTTGACACAAGTAGGTACGACTCTTAATTAAAAGTACCGTGTGCATTATCCGTGTCTACTTCAATGCACCTGAACGTATACATTTTCTTATTTGAAACGAATCAATAGTTATCTCAGAATTACAATGAAGGAGGTTGGTTAGCACCTATATCTAAATAAATTAATAATTACTAGTAGTTATTTGATTATCATTTTAGGGCACATTTAATGGACCGACAGTGTTATACCGTTCGTAAAACACTATACGATATAATTGATGAACTTGCTGTAAAAAAAAAAAAAAAAACAGGAAATCACAATTGCTATTTTAATTAAAAAATTGGCCATTTTTAAACAAATGTTTCATATTTTTTAGTCAATACATTATTTAATATCTCCCCGTTTCGCAAAGCCCAGCTGCTTACTATGCAGTTAAATCGGATAAATAACACATTATTTCCTGTTTCTTTAATATTAATACTCTTCTTTTTCGTTATGTCAGATTTGTCCCCGTATGGCCAAAATGATCATTACCGGTTCGTAATCCTCGATTTCCACTATCCATTTATTACATACGATATGCGCGTATGTATAGAAGAAAACTCAATGTCCTTTTCCGTTTCATACATTTTTAGAGTTTGTGAAATTGTTAATTTTTTTGAGGTTCAATGGGTGTTACAGAATTTTATATATGTTTTTATGTTCTATTATAAAGCATACAAACGATAATCATCAAATTCTAGGTTTCTAAATTATATAATGTGTACGAGTATATATAGGCGAATTTGAATCCCGTCTGTTTTGAAGTGATTTTGAACTTATACAGTTACCAAAACTTTCGTTTTTTTATTTTAGGTTTCTAAACATAAGTTTAAACACCTTATATATCCTCGTCGTGTTCATCCATCTGTCCGTAGTTACTATAGCACATAAATTATGTGACAACGAGTTTGTTTATTTGGTTACAGATGAGTAGATATTATTCGTTTTATAACATTTTTATTATATAGTTACGACTGTTACGAGGACCATTGTTGATTTGATTACTAGGGAGATAGATGTTATTCGTTTTATTTTATTTTTTAGATTTTTTTTTTAATACTTATTGAGACTGAGAATTTTGCACGCTTGCAGAGTGAGGTTTCCCAATTTATTTAATTCTATTAAATTTGAAGAAAAAAAAATTTTATATTAAACATATAACTACATAAAAATAATACATTTTACACTATACATACATATATACCTATATTCTGTACTTTGTTGTATGATACACTGCTGCTAAGAACTTTGGTATATATTTATATGTATTTCACTTAGTCGAAAAAAAATGTAAATTTGACTTGTTCTTTAAAAATATTTTCAAAAATATATTTAGATAACCCAGTATTCATGATTAAATCACTATTAGCTGGGTTATGAATGGATTTTTATTTTTGAAGAAATGTGATTTATAATGTTCCATTTCGCATTTCAATTTAATAATTTAAATTTATAATAATTCAATTTATTCCGTATGTACCTATGTAGGTACCTACGCCCTACATGTTTTGCAGTATAAAATACAATGGTGGATTATAAAATGTAACAACCGGAATGATTAATGATATTTCGGTACGAGTTTCGTTTTTATAAAATCCCACAGTAAAATCGGTGTTTAACTGGGGGGTAAAAGAAACACATCAAGTGCCATTAAAAACTCAACTCAGAGCAAACAGTATATGCTGTGCAGTGTATATGAAATTTCGACGGGATATCTCGTCCAACGGAATTAAATAAATAAATAAAACGAAAATGTCTTTAATCTCTTCGGGACGGAAAATGCGGCCACCCAGCAGATAGCTGTTGCTGCAGTAAACACGAGCCGTCGCCGCTTGTAGGACGGACCCCTCCCCTTATTATTTCGATTTCAAAGCCGGTGGCTGATGTCCAAACACTCGGAGAGTGCGCGTCGAGTGGACAATTAGGGAATGCAATTCCGGCGCACTCTTTGCCAGCTCTTGACATAACAACATAATAATAATAATAATAATAATAATAATAATGCTGAGATATACCGCTACCGCGGTCACGGTCGTCCTACATAAACCGCGTTGGGTTGCGCCCGAAAGCAAATACACACGCTGTATTTACACAACCGCCGTCGTCGTTAGAGAGAATATTCGTTTAGTATAATGTGCACTGAACAGGATAAATCTGTAATAATAATAATGATAATAATGATAATGATAATAATATGAAAAATCTCCGACAACGTGTTATTAGCGTGTCGTAGTAGTTCCTACCGTAACCTGACGGGCACCGAAGATGAACACACGCACATACAAAGAGACATGGAAAATGTAATAATAATAATAATAATAATAATAATAACAAGGAGAAAGAAGAACATCTGCCTGACGTTTAGAACCTCCTGCTGGGGTTTGCCGGTGTCACACACGAGCGACTTAATACCGTGTTGGCCGTGTAAATATCTATATACGTGCTCACTGGGATTTAACATGGAATAAAAAATTCAATTATCAACAATATATTATTATTTACGTTTGCATAACGACATTAAGTAGATAGGGTACATCATATTATAACATAAAATATCGTAAGAATCCGTCGACGGCTATTCTCGTTATATTATAATGTACACTTCGAATAAACGCTGTTGTGAACAACACGGACTTATATAAATTGTATCCGTAAACTATGTTTTTGATATCAAAATGAAATACGACGGGCTCACAATCGTATTAAAATATAACAGCGTTTGTCGTTTAGAACCGTATTACGTTATCTTTAATATTATAGTATACCTTCCTTATATTGTCACATAATGTGTAGAATATTATGTGTAGGTAAATGTATATTATATATTGTAGTAGTCCCGTCCCATCTATACTGTAGGACGAGGCTGAAGGCGCCGAACATGTTACGAGATGGTTACATATGGATGATGATTATATACATTATATATGGTAATGTCAAAATGTGAAAATAATGGTTTAGTTTACATTTGTATAGGTAGACGAATTTTCGAATAAATATTACCCCAACACTGTATAGGAATCTCACGGTCGACACGATCTGACACGAGTGAGGACAGGCACAGAATAATTATTATTTATGTATCATATTATCTAAAGATTGGCAAGTCAATGAAAGCAATTAACTCAGATTATTTAAGTTAAAAGGCCTGTAGTCAAAAATGTAATTGTTAACAGAAAGTATAGGTACGATTAAATATTCAAGTGTAAAATTAAAGCGAGGAAAAAACAATATAACTTAAAAAATGGTATTACTGCAATGTTTTAATTGAACTGAATAGTAGTGAAAATGTACTGTAATAAGTTAATACAGTATATAGTCTGGTCAGCAATTAGTTAAGTTGATAGTTATTTAGTAAAGGAAAAATTAATTGACTAGTCAAAACGTAACAAAAAAAAAAAAAAAAACATTTTCAAGTTGAACTTTAACTTTAACTTTTAATTAGCATTAACGAGTTCAAAGTCAAGTTAATTTTAACTTTTAACTTAATTTTTTATATCTTTTTTTTATTAACTTAACTTATTTCTGGTTCTATTAACTTTTAAATAATGAGTTAATTTTAATTAAAACTCGGTTAAGTTAATGTTGAAATAATTGAAACATTTTGATTTCATATTATACATATTGACAATATGGTCGAATAAAAATAAAGCTATTTTTGTAGTTTCTAATAATTATTATTATGGAATTATTTATGTTATTATATTATGTTAATTATTTGTTTATATAAACAAAACAAGAATACCTACCCATATATTATATAATAATCTTCCCGTATATAAATTGAAGAATATTTTAGATTTCCAACTAATAAACAATGTTTAGGTAGGTAGGTACTAATTTGTTTTAGCAATTTACATTTGTTAGAATTTTCAAGACAATAGTATGTATGTAACTCCTAATCAAACATTTGTATAAACCTATTTGTTGTTAATTTTAATAATTATTATAATAAATACATTTAAGTATTTTCAATAATATTATGCCAATGATTTTTGACAATTTTAAAATGCTTAAAGTAAAAAAAAAAACAGTATTTCCAAAAAAAATAATAGATACTTAATTGTACCTGTATATCTCAAATATTATATTGACTCGTTCAAAAAATAAAAAATTAACTTAAGTTAATAAGTTATTATTTTTTTTTTACTTAACTTAATCGTTAAAAAAATAATTATTAACTTTAAACTTTTACCATTTTCTTTTATTAACTTACCTGAGTTAAAAAAAAATCATTAACTTGCTCAGCATTGCCCTATATATAGGACATACAATGCTTCTCAATTACAAAATTCATCAAAATAATATCAATGGTGAAAGAATAAAAATATCTAAGAAGAAATTAAAATAGTCCATTATTATAAGATTATTTTAATTTAAACACATATTTTATTTATTTTAGAGAATTTATTAAGTTTTAAAGAAGAATTTTCAATAGGTACCAACATATTATTTATATTTTTAGTATATAGAAAATTTTCAATTAATTTTAAAAACTCTCTTAAATAGAATTATCTCTGTATACAGTTTTTGGCTGACCTTCGCGAAGACCACCAAATTTTTAATAATTTACCTGGTAGTTAGTAATCTGTAGGGCCCTTTAAGAGACGCTTGAGGTTGTATATAACCTCTTTAAAACTCAGGAAATAAATCGGTAGAATTAAGTCCGACTCAGTTATTTAATCCGTAAATTTTCAAGGTTGGTGTTAATTGGGAAATTGATATGAACTATTTTTTTTTTTTGGCTTATTAAATTTTTTCCGGACACCCCCTTAAATATTTCTTCGGGACCACCCTAGTAATTATAGTACCAATTGGTTGACATAAATTATTTTTGTTATCTATAGAATTTTCTATATACACCTACAAATAGGTTGTTATTTGTTTTATATTTACTTTTGTTAAACTTGACGAGTTTTAAGGATTTAGCGTTCAGAAGATGGAAAAAGAAAATTAAGATAATATTATATTTTTGAGTAAAGTTTTTTACGTAAATAAAAAATTTATTTTTATTATATAACACATTATTATTATTATTATTACAATATATGTTATATATATAATTTTATAACAACATTTTTCGCAACTATATGGGTAAATTTTTTATTAACGTTTTTTTTCAAAAGTATTTTTTTAAACTTGATTTTCTGAAAATAACGTATATTTTCGGAGAAGAGAACGAATTATAGAAACTTTTAGAAGATACCTTATTACTCATACTCTATTATTAAAAATATAAATAATGAACAATACTATTTCATATTATTCAAATATCAATAATTGAAAAATAGTGTCATGAATCCCCTTTATATAGTTGGAAGGGAAGCAGGATGAAGAACTATACGGTGCCCATAGGTTGTGAATAAATTGTTCTCCTATTTTACTAGGTCTTTGTAAAAATGTTTTTTTTATTATTGAATGTATATTAATTATAAATAGGTATATTGTATGCATTTTTTCGTTCTTCAATCAATATTAAAAAATCATTATTCAACTTGAATAAATAATAAAATAATATTTTAGACTTATTGGACATATACATACCAGGGACTAGAACCGAATCGAAAAGAACCTGTACCTTTAAAAATTTCGGGAACCGGTATCTTTATTTTTTTAAGAAAAGAACCGGAACTAATCTGGAACCTATATGAATAATAAAAATTCTTTCTTATCGGTTCTAAAATATAATTTTCATATAGAAAATGATCTAATAATTATATAAAATAATAGCTACTCACCTTCCGATTTTTTTGTAATTTGTAATTCAATCTATTATTATAATAATTTTAATGTATACCAAATTGGTGTGCTTATAATATGCGTATTTATGTTTTTATGTAACCCACGACTATCGTTAATATAATATTGAACTTTGAGACAAACGCATACCTAACTACCGTTTGGCAGTGGCCAATGATTTCAGCCCGTACTTATTGGTAGGTACTACAAAACCAGAGGTAGAACTAGGAATTTTGGGAAAAATGTAAAATTACGCGAAATGAAATGAAAAAAGTTAAAATATTTTCTTAAAAAACACAAATAAGCAAAAAAAAAAAAAAGGTCATCAACTTTTTTCGTTAAAATACTTCCCAAAAATACAAATAAGTGCATTGACTATTATTATCACTATTATATTATATTTATGCGTATTATAAACCATCAAATATTTTACGCCAGCCAAAATATGATATTTAATAATTTATTTGAAACTGATGAGAACCTGAACCGGAATCTTAATTTATAGGAAACCGGAATCACATATTATTTTTTTATATATAACCGGTACCGAATCAGAACCGTTAAATTTTTTCACTAATAACCGGAACCAGAACTATAGTACCGATAAAATCAAGGTTCCCAGTCCCTGATATAAACAATAAGTAAAACAATAAAAATGTAATTAAATTACATGTAATTTATTTGTACCAATTATAGATCCAACTATATAATGCAATTGTGCATTATGCGATGGCCGACATATTATAATAGCCTGTAACGAATACGAAATTCGATTTGTACGAACTTATTTTATAATGTTTTATTGGACATTCGTATATATCTAACAGTTGAAAATAGTTATATAAAACCTGAGAACGGCAAGTCCGACCTGTAAATTCATAGAGTACCTATATTGTAGTTCTAATATTTTATAGTAAATATGTTTTGAATTATCGGACATCCTTAGAATTGTTCACTATTTTAATGAAATTGATGTGTGGTCGTGGGACATTGTATGAAACATTATACACTTAGGCGAGAACTCAGTGAACCGACTACGTTTGAATTTTTATATAAAAATCTGAGAATAGTAAGTTTGATAATATTTCGGGATGATTACATACTTTATCAACCTATTCATCAGAAACATTTTAGAGGTGTAGGACTGTATTTCCTCTGGAAATCAAAGGTCATTTTCGCATTTTCCGCTGTAGATGTAATATTTTTTAACTTAATCAGCAATATTATCTCCGAAAAAATTTCGATCACTGACTATTACGGACCTTGACAAAGTAGGTAAATAAATTAAGATTCATGAATTTCACTCAAAATATGTTACTCTCAAATGAAGGTACACTTACAAAGAGTTACACCAGGAAAGCATTGCATTGTGTTAGTGAAGCATACTTCATTACAAGAATATGTAATACGCAATAACTATATATCTAGGTACATATAAACAGGCTATAAATATAAATAGTCTATATATATATTTACGCAGTTACCAGTTACGCCTCTTGATGTTTATTTATTTACAATATCAAAAAAAATTATTTGAGTCTGTCTTAAATTACTTTACAATTACATCGTAGACCGTAGTAGACGTTTAATGATAATAAATTATAATATGCTGAATGCTAATTATTGAAATATTGTTCAATGAGTATAAATATTTGAAGTAATAAAAAATCATGTGCGGACATTGTTAATTTATTCCGAATAACATTATTATATTGATAACGGCTGAGTGATAACATAACATATTTGAAAACTGTGATAAATTACTTGCTTTAACATTTAAAATACTTTTAAATTAAACGATAGTATAACTTAGTAGTTATAACTTCACGTTTTTATCACAAGTTACAATAATTCTTCCTACCACGGTTTTATAAATACGGGTACAATCGAGAGTACCTACCATAAGCTTTTATACTTAATCAAAACAAATTTAAAGATGATCTTTTTTGTATAAAAAAAAATACATTTAAAAAAAAGAAATAGTGAGTAGTGTTCCTACATCTGTGGTCAATCACGGTTCTGTAAGCTACAGCCTAGACTGTTTACATCTTAATCCAAGCCAGGAGAGAAGAAAAAGAAGATAAAGAAGTATACAATTTACATATTATAAATTATAAAGTGTATCAAATTTTCTGTTTTATTATTCATTGATTACGAGTTCTATTGATATCTGTGAATCGTTGACATCTAATCATTATATATTATTATATAGTAAATTTTGAATTTATAGTGTTGACTATAGCCTAATTAAAATAAATTGCAAGTTTATATGAGTTAATTGGTTTAAAATATATGAAATATATAATACTTATTGTATTTTATACCTAATCAGAGTAATTAGGCAAATTTGGTTCGTTTAATGTTAACCTATATTGTATGTACAGGCGAACAATAAATAATATATATATTTAAATATTAAATATATATATCAATAAATTAAAAAATGAACATAAATATACTTACAGCATATTATGAACAAATGAACAAAAAGGAACTGGGTGGGTATATTAGGTTTATAATATCATAATTTATTATGATTTAAATTATAACCATATTGTGATAGAAAAGCGAAATCTGAAGTTTAATTGGTGCAAATGACTGTCGTTTTTAATATGTTTTTAGTCTTACTAATTAGCTACAAACTATTAATTATGACTTGCATATTATTCATATGTACAAATAAAATAGTTTTAAGTTAATTCTAAATTCTAAAGTGTCATTTTAACTTTAAAATTTGAAGTATAAATCAATTATATAAGCTAATAAAATTAGATAAAAGTTGAAATAGTAATTTTATTTGGTAAGCAAGATAATAATTATGTATTGAGTTTATTATTGCTCATATATAGAATATATTAAATATTATAACGATTGAACTGGGAACAGATCGTTCGGCAATCGGCGTAAACCATAGGTTGAGATCCTATTATAAATATAGAGCGGCGGTAAGGGGTACTTGAATTAATCGCAAAATACAGATTCTTGAGGACTTTTCATTAACCTTCCCTCAATTTCACTTAAACAAAATTATTAAATATTATAATATTGGTAATTTATACACAATAGTCAATACACATTATCCATATAAAAATAAAAACAAAGACCTTATTCTACTATAGAATGTTTTAATTTAATATATTATATATATATATATATATATTAAAAAAAAATTAAATTAATTTCAAAAAATTATTTTGAGGGTTCTATACTCTTGAAAATCCTATCCGTTATTTAGTTATGAGTACATACATAATATTATACAATTATGTATAATATTATATACATACATATATATATATAGGTTAATTTTTATTGCATGTTACAGAGCTCTTCACATACAAATATACAAAGCCTGAAAAATATTTATTCACATGGAAGTGTATAATACTATAATATAGCATATTCTAAATTGATTTGGTAGATTTATATTATATTCTTAAACGTACTATTCGTTGGTACATAATAGGAAAGATTTTGGGCGTACAGTTTTGCAAATCCAAAGAGAATTTCTATTTTTTTGTTTTGCAAACATATCACATAAAGATATTTTAAAATTAATTTTGAATTTGAATGCAGGCAGGCCTGTAGCCAGATCAATTCTTCAGTATGGGGCATTAGAAAAAAACACCATTATTTATTTAAATACCTCTATTCGATAACATTGTAATCGTAGGTATATAAAATTACGATAAAATACGATCACCACCAAAACCAATCGATATTTGTACTATCACTTATATTCAGGGGCGTAGCGAAGTAATTTTTTTTTAGGGGGGGGGACAGTGTCACACACTTAACAATTTAGCTGATTTCAAACACATTACATTTCCCTAAAATACTTTACTTTTTCTTTTTTAATACTTTGGGGGGGAGCGCAAGTTTCCCTCCCTCTCTAGTTACGCCCTGCTTATATCGATATACTTTTTTGCAATATATCGATCATTTGAAATTCGGAGTCTTCCGGGAGAAAAATATTAGATATAAGGCAACCATCGGATCTTGGGGGGGGGGGCGGAAATACCTCCTTTTGTCCTCAGTAGATACGGGTCTAAGTATGCAGGTTGAAAAAACGTTTCTAAATCTAACATGACCATGTTTGTCTATACTACTCGTAGCTTGTATCTATATAATATGATAATTTATAAACGGATAGCTGTAAAATGTATAAATCAAACGAGTAATAATATTATCCTCTCGTATACTTGCCAACTATCGTATAGTATTAGTATAATATTATGTAGTAGCCGGAACGTCCGCATATGCCGGACACGTATATATTATACGCTACCTTCTCGAGATTGGGCGAGCACCCGTCATAATAATTCAAATTTACTGTAGTCATATTATAGGTTGGCAGGCACACCGGATAAACGATGACATAGAAATGAAGCTTTTCGCAAAGGAATAAATATATTTTTTTCCACGACCGTTGGCCATCGATCACACGTAATAACGCCATACACGTAGTATGAATAGGAAAACGGTGTTTCGCATATATAGGAGTTTTGTGTCTCCAGAACACAGCGATAAATCACGTATATACATAAACATGTACCTACTGGATATTCTGTATGAACCCTATGTGTTGTATTTATTGAGAGCAAAAAAAAAAAAATAATACATAGATACAAGTGCATACATATTATACAAGTAGACACTTTCAGGTGACAGTCTCTAAACACTATAAGGTTTTATATCCGTACGTGGTTGTTAATCAAATCACGTTTTTGTCGAATGCAAAACGAACTTAACTGGTTTGTGGTAATTTCGACTTTGAGATATATTTATAATATAAGACCGAAAACCGTACGATGTCCCAAATGAAATACGTCCCATATCTACACAATATTTATTCTGATCGACAATGATCTATTGCGCACACTTATAGATATATGTTTGACTATTTAAAATACCAATCGTATATGATGAATATAATGTCACGATGGATATAAATCATTTGAAAAAATGTTGTTCTCCTTTTTTAAACCGATATACGTCAAAAAAAAAAAACCATTTATATTATAAAATATACATATATACCCATTATCAACTATAAAATGAAAGCAAGTTATATTTCAATATACTTCAAACATTAACATATGCAACTGAAGCGATACATTTTGGTCTTTACTAAGAGATAGACAATGTATTTTAACGTAAAATATAGAGATTCTTATAAGTTTAAAGTGTTTCAATATTAAAACCATTCAATACCCTTATTTTATATTATATTTAATTATTTAAATATTTTTAGGACATTTATTGAAAATGTTAAGGTTACATTTTATTAATTTTTTTGTTATTGATTTGATTAATGTTTTGATATTCTGACCAAATTAAATCGAAAAAGATGCGTGCAAAAGTCGAGTACGATACTGTGTGCGGGACATTTGGACTAGGCTGTATCAATGTATGACGGTTTTAGCGTGGGACTTTTGGACGTAGGACTATTTTAACGTAAATAAAAATCAAAATTAAATATATACTTATAAATGTTTATTAAAATAATGTTTTTAAAATATTTTGTTTAAAATTTTGACTTGAATGATTAAAACCGGATTAAAAATAATAAATTAAATTTTAAAATTTACAAGTAAGTACACAATTATTTAAAATTGTATATTTACCTAGATATTTATTAAAATAAATATTTTAAAAGAATCCTAGAATATACTTTGAAGTCAGCATGAATGGCATATTATATAATATGTCGTTTATAATGGTATGCAAAAATTCAACTTACGCCTATTTTTTCCGTATCCAAATGCTAATTTTAATTTATTAAACGAGAAATAAGAGAAAAAAGTTTACCTGCATCTTTGCTTACTACGGTTCTATATCGAAAAATCTTACGACATAATGGACATACGTCCAAACAGTCACGCCCAGAAGGTCACATCCAAATGACCCATTTCCCATATATTTACATCCAAGAAATTAGCCTACCGACTTTGTCGTAACAATTTTCAATCAACATCAATATTTATCAAATTAATTGAAAAATTTGCAAGTTAACAATAAATAACAAGTTAATAATAACTTAATTGCGAAATATGCTAGTTAATATTTACTCATTTTCCAACGTAAACTAATAGGGTGAGTCAACATCAAGTAGCCCACCCATTTATCCTATGACTTTGAAATGAGAACAAAACAATCCGTTATCATTTTCAAGTATTTGTAAGTCCATTTTTATAGAGTTTGTAAGTAACTGTAGCTGCCATCGAGAGCTTCAAAAGTTTTGAAGTTAGCCTACCCAATTGTCCTAGGACTTTAAAATTAATACTAAATGATCCGTGATTCGTAATGACTTACAATATTATTTTCAAATGATTACGGATCGTTTATTACTAATTTCGAAGTCATAGGACGAAATGGGTGAGTTAACTTTAGAACATTGAAAATCACTGCGGTGCTCAGAGTGACTTGCGAATTCTGAAAATGGACTTGCGATTACTTGTAAATTATAACGGATCATTTTGGTACTAATTTCGAAGTTCTAAGATAGTTGGCTATCTAATAGTGGCCCACCATTTTTGTTAAGCTTAAAAAATTTGGTAAATATTGACTTACGAATTTCACTATTAGACTTAAAAATTCTTGCAATTGATTTACTAAATATTGATCTTGAATTGAGAATGATAGGACAAAGTCGGTGGGTTAACTTCATAGGCCTCATATTTTAGTCTCCATAAATATCCACACACATATTACGTACGAATATTTGAAATTATAATATGACGTGTACGATAACAAACGTATTCAGTGAGTTGGATTCGAACCGAGACTAGTGAAATATCGTTTCTCATTTTCCATTCAGCTCACCAACAGCACCAACAGCAGTTCGTCGCTGTAGTTTTCACATTTGTCAGCTTCTGTCGGCCCGCCGGCCGGCCGATCAATCACATGGCCGTCCGTAGAGTTCTTCCACTGATACATTAGTCGTTGGAGGTCATGTACATTGAACAATGTATATAATATACAAAAAATAAAAAAAACACTATACGTGTGTTTAATGTGTGTATTTACTATTCTGTATTCAGACTAGTTGTCTCTGGAGTCTATGTTGTAAAATCTGTATACCAGGATAAGGGAGCTGCGTCGTCCGAAGTAATTCAAACACGAATGATTATCATTTTTCAAACCTTACGAAAAATGATTTATTTATATCGTTGAAAGAACGTACTTATTTACCTAGTCATTTTCAAGGGAATAAACAATTTTTTTTTTGCTATAAAAACGCATTTTTAACATGCAAAATATATTTTCAACTGGCCCCATTCTCGTTACTCTGATTTCCATAAACATTTAGTTGTTCAAGAGAGATATATTTAAAAAAAAATTGGCATAATGTTTATATCGAAATAAGGGAAAATTGAGTTTAATTTGATACCAAATCCAAATTCCGAGTAAATAATTACTTCGAAATATACGAACGGGTAGAGGCTTAATAGAGAAAATAAAATTCGATATCCCTAGCAAGTGTGGTATCTAGGTAACTAAAAAAAATTATCAAAATTAAGTTGTATACAAATAATATTAGTTTGTATAGAAGTTATACCTCCTAGCAAGCATAGCTCCACGCGTAACCACTGACATAGAAAAACCAATCAGATAAAGGACAATAGACACCCTATGTTCGGACATAGAATCACGAGTAAAAGACTTAAATTCCGAAGGAGCTTCATACACACAGCAAAAGAACCACACGAACCCCCACAGGAATCTAGGCTACAAAGGTGGCAAGATGAGCTACTACCGGAAGAACTGATCGAGCCTACTCAACAACTTCCTTTGGGCAGACATTTACCATGGCCACTATGGAAAACCTTAAATAGATTAAGAGCTAAAGTGGTCAGGACTAAAGCTAACATGGTAAAATGGAACTTTAATGAAAAAGACGAAACTTGTGAATGTGGAGAACTACAGACCGATGAACACCTTTTGTCATGCGCCATGAGTCCAGCACAATACACCAAAGAAGATCTGATATTGACAAACACGAATGGTCTAGAGGTGGCTACTTACTGACTGCAGCACAACATATAAAACGTTACCAAATATGTGATTTTTATTACCAAATCGATTTATTTATTTATTTTATTATTTAAGTATTTACCTGTTTTTTTTTTTCAATATACTATTAATACTATTGTTATTAGCATTTTAAAACCAGACTCCATATGAAGATAAAATTAATATAAACATATAAACGTATAAATAAACAAATGAAATGTATACAATTTGTGCCACATAATTTTTAATTTTAGAGAATGTTTTCCTCTATCATTCACGAAATTAGCACTCATAAGTAACTATAATTATATTATAACCTACATTATGTAACTATATACAGTCCATTATTAAGTGGTTATAAATTAAAACTAACTTGAAAAAGTAATTAAATTTTGAGAAATTATACGATGACAGAAGTAACTTGAGTACGACAAAATATTTTACATGGAACATATTTCAAAAATATATATTTTTTCCAAAAAATATTAAGTAATATAGTCTTAATATGAATTAACTCAGGTTATTTCTTTTATTAATGCTTCTATTGATAAGTTACAATTAGGAAACAGATTTATATGCACATAAAACTATCAAAATATGCATTTAAAAATACTAAAATATGCAAAAAAGGTTTGAAAAGTTGAGAATATGAAAAATAAAATTGTGTGTTATTTTAATAAAAATTATATAAATCGTGCACATTTCTTGTCGGATAAAGTCTATTTTATTATACCCTGGAATGTTTTTAATTGTAAATTTAAATATTTAGTATTCAAAAACAATAATTTCACAAATTTTTATAGCTGAAAATAAGAACATGTGAAAATATAAGTTAAAAACAAAAATATGCGTTAAGAATTAAAGTATGCACTAAAAAAAACAACAAATATGCATTAAATATGCAAAACAAGTTTAAAAAGTTAAAAGTATACAAAATATGTAAAATAAAATTGATGTTATTTTAATAAGAATTAAATAAATCGTGCACATTTCTTATCAGATTTCAAAGAGTTTCTTCTTAAAAATATATAAATTTACATATAAATCAGTTCTCTAGTTATAAAGATAGATTATATAATAGTTAAGGTACTTCAGTATTTGTTGTGGATATCGAATAACGATGTTATGAATACGAATTAAATGTAATTAATTTTTTGTAAAATAAGTAAGAACATACTACAATTGTGATGAATGTGAAAAATATTTCTAATATTTATACAATTGCTAAATGTGTTGTCAAATAGACTGTTGTGAAGACTGTAAGACGATCGATGTCTGTATTTAATATAATGAAAATCCACACCTACTTAAGACAATTAAAATGTTCAATAAATATTTGAATTATTACATTTTTAAATTAAATTATAAATAAATATTTAATTTTGATAAACCCGATAAATTTTCTGGATAAAAAAAAATCCTACATTTATTTATTGCTACATTTTTGAATTTTTATTTTGAACTTTATAATAATTCTGGTGATAATTTATCAGAAATAAATTAATTAAAATGTACAACTCATTTCCAGGAATAATAGTTATTTTTTTTACACAACTTACAATCAAACGTAAATTCTAAATTAAACAGTAAATATGTTCAGTTTACATATTTTGGATTATTGTACGTATTATTTTTAATAAAGAAAAGAACTAGTACATGGATAGCGGGAAATTTTCACCGCGAGCTATCAATTTAAATTCTAAAAATTTGTTTGAAAATATATTATAAATTGTATAGAATATTGTTTCTAATTGTTGTGTTCAATAATAAATTATATATTGAAATATAATATAAATTAAGTTGTTATGTAGCAGATTCTCGCAAACAACGATGACGAACCAAGTTTTTAATGAAACAACAGTCAAAAATCATATTATTAAAAGCTTAAAAAAAAAAATAAATTTTAAAATGTAGTTATGTATTTTAATTATTAATTACTTTCCGTTAAAAAAATATTCCCATATAATTATATTTGAAAAACTATATAAATTGATTATGTAAATATAAATGGTTTTTTAGCTTTAATGAAAAAATTACAAACATTGATTTTGACCTTTCTTTTTATCTGCATTGTAAAATATTTATATTTTCATTTTATATTACATAATGCTATAAATAATTTAATGTATTATTCTATACATTTATAACATCATTTATAAGAGTGGTTATTTTTAAAATCAATGTAACCTAGTATCTCTAAACATAAATAATATCAAAATATCTAAATGTACTACCATTACAATCGATTTTAAAGGAGTTTTGTATAGGCAATTTTTATGAAATTTGAAAAAAAATGAAAATTCTACAATTTAAAAATATTTAATTATATTTTAAAAGTAATTTAAAAATAGTCATGTGTCAGTACCATTTTAAATTCTGAGTGAAACGAGGAATTGTATTAGTTATACGATGAATTGTGTTCTTATTTTATGTTTGTATCCAAAAATTTTATAAGAAAAAGTGCTTCGATCATTACATGTAGTACTATTTTCTGGTAGAAAATTGCATTTTGTTGGTACTTAAAAAAGGTTATTTTTCGGTTTTTAATTTTTTTGATAAATGCCTAAGAAAAAACTATCAACAAATTAGAATAAAAATCGGAAAATACGATTGTAGTAAAAATTTTTCATAACTCTGAAAATATTGATGTTAGAGGCTTGAAATTTTCACCACAAACGTATATGCGTAAAATTTAATAGGAACAATTTTCCAAAATTTTCCCAATTTTTATATAAAATAGGCTATTTATAGCAATATGTAAATTTGAGACATTCAATTCATAATAGGCTTAATTTTAGTTTTTAATACCTGAAAATTTAATACTATGTTAAAAGTACGCCGTTCTAATTACATACAAAAAATTTTAAAAATCGTTACGTACAATATTTTTTAATAACCATTTACATTTTTTTGGGTACCCATTTAATATTTTCAACATTTTGACATTAAATGTGTTCAAATTTTTGTTAAATAATGGATCTATAAATTTGAAATTTTCAGCAAGTTCGTATATTAGCAAATTTTGAAATTTTTTTTTCAATTTTGGGCTATTTATGGTAATTTTCAAATTTGAGACATTTAATTCATAATAGGTTAGGTATGAATTTTTCACTACAGAAGAATTCAATGTTTTTAATTTTATTTTTCGAAAAATATATATTTTTTGATCAAAAAAATAATGTTGAAGTCAAAATTTCTCGGACGGACTTGGGTTTATAGTTATAACAAATTGAAATTAAACGCTTTTATCATGTTTGTTTAAATGGTTTATTTTTTATTTATTTTTATTTTTAACAGTGTTATACCTATATAGTGGCTGCCAACGGTGTTGTCATGCACGGAGTACTCTGTTCAAATTCATTTACATTTAAATAACTTTTTACACTTTTTCAATTTTTTTTTGTTCATTATATTATATAATATTATCATATTATTATATATTATTAGTATAATCTACAGTAATTGTCAAGTATATCACCCGAAATTTCGCTCAGAATCGTTTTTTTAGAAAGAAATAATTTATCACAAATTTAATATATCCACCACCAGTGGCGAGCGAAATGCTTCCACTCCTTATTGACCAGCTTTTTTTTATTGTTGTGTTATCACGATATTTGTTAAAAATCACGTTCACGTTCTATAACCACAACATTTCTCTAAATAATCGCAGAGTTAATATGAAAGATGAGAATATTTACTATGCTCCAGCGTGGAATTCTTTTCAATATGTTTTTTTGAAAGTCTAAAAATCGTGATTGAAAATTGTGAAATTTTAAGATTTTTAAATTAAAAAAAAAAATATAAAAAATAAAATAAAAATAAAAATCGAACTAAAAAAACTCTACTCTACGACATAGTAAATATTCTCATCTTTCATATTTTGTATGAATTTTGACTCTTCGTTTACTAAGAGAGAAGTTGTAGTTATAGAGTGTGAAAATTGAATATTAATATTTAATTTATTATTTATTATATATTATTTATTTATTTACACATTAAATATGTATTTATTTTAATACCGCTTAAAATGGGTGTGTAGCATTCTCTTAATAATTTATATAATTGGACGTTTTTATATAAAAAGTACTGAACTAGAAAAGCAATAAATATATTGTGTATATATTATAAAGTAGGTATAAAAGTATATAAAAATAAATGTCAACGTTAGTATGAAATCGAACAAGGAGTTAGATATTCATTTTATAGCAAATTAATGCGTATTTACGTTTCTATAGTCGAAATACGTGAGAAATAAGACCATTTTATTTACTCAAATAGAAGAAAAAAAAAAAATACTCCCATTAAATATAGAGAAACACGATGTAGACATAAAGTGTTTTCCTTTAGTGATATAATCGTTAAACTAAAATGCTGTTGCGCAATAAATCCATTGAGAATATAGGCTGCAGTGAATTTATTTCCGGTGTATAACTTCACGTAAACCGAGATTCATATCTATAAGCTTTTACACCGAAACATCTGGGGGATAAATATAAATTATTTTTATTTTTTTTATCGCCACATTTTATTTTATTATACATGCGACACAGAAAATATAAAAAACCTAGGGACTACCATTAAAAAATGCTAGTATAAAAGCATAGTAACGCGAACGTGTGTGTGCGTATATAAATACTATAATATAATATAATAAAACCAAATCGGCCGTAAAATAAATACGAGCAGGCACGAATTTTAACACTTTTTTAATTTTCGTATTTACTCGGTAAATGGGTGTTTTTACGAGCCCCGACGTATTTGACGTCGATCCATTAAAAACGCAAAAAAAAAAAATAAAAACTGCGGCCATGATCATTAACGTCATGAGCCTTTTAAAACGATGGTGTGTGTGTGTGTGTGTGTGTGTGTGTGTGTGTGTGTGGGTGTGTGCACAAGGATAGATTAAAAGGAGGAGAGAATAAGGAATTTGAGGATAGAGGAAAGAAACAGAATACTACCCCATATACTAGATAGGAAAGACGAAGATAAATCGCCTGAAGGGTGTATAAAATACGTACAATCCCCCATTCGCGGCATGGGGAGAAAAGAGCACTAATCTGGATTAGAGGCGAAAGGCTATTTGTAAACGTCATCTTTTCTTTTGACACACGTCCATGTCAAGCTATTCTGCTTTCTATGTCTAATATTTGCCCAAAAGGCAAAAAAAAAAAATAAATTAATAAATAAATATATAAATATAAATATAAAATATAAAATATTTAGGTGTTATAATTATTTTTTATTTTATAATTATGGATCGTGCCTTTTCCTTGTCCCGGAGATTGTTGATATTTGGATTTATAAGACTAAATTAATTTCCGAAAACAAAAGCGTCAGCATTTTGTTGACATTAACTGTAATCTTGAATAACTATCTCAAATTATCTATAATTATAAATTATATTTTATAAATTATTATTATCTACAAGAAAATAGCCAAATTATACTGAAAAAGTAAAAAAAAAGAAAAACGTATGGTAATTTTCCGTCTGAAATATTTCTACATATATAAACTAAATATTATGTACATTATTAAGACGATAGAAATATTTTTGGAAATTCAAAGAACTATCTACTTAAATAATGATGGATGTGTCACACGCATAGTTTTTAAAGTTGTTTCATATAGGCAATTTTAATGTTATTTCAAACGAAATAAACATTTATCAGAAACGCAAAATACTCATTATAAAATAATACTCATATTTTTAACTTTAAGCCGAGTGATATTTGAATTGTTTAAATTAAATTTTGAAACAATTTGAGTAATATTGTAGCATTTAAAATATGAACACAATAATTATTTTATTTTTATATGCGAATTGTTATTATATAGTATCACATTTCTATCTTTTGACCATGTTATTTAAATATGAGTATAATATTATAATATGAAATATTATTTAGTACCTACACAATATAGGTGTATAATATATAAAATTATACAATCGTAGATAGGGCAGTGTTAATGGAATACTTTATTAGTATAGAAAATTGTCATACACTGCATGTACAGACCTGTGGTATATAATATATACTATATAGGTATGCCGCACCTTCCCCACCCCAAATTTGTTTTGAGCAAAATTTATATTAATTTTCAAAAAACGAAATCATGGTATCATGGTGATTATGTTGTATCTGTTACCAATAAAAATAGAATAATATTTATAAATTTATTATACTCACAATTCGTAATAATACAGGTTTCCATTTAAGTTTTTAAATTGAATAATCACGACGTTAACTTTTCCCTACCTTATGGCCCATGGAATATGTTATTCAGATATATAGTAAAACACACTGTGTGAAATTGTGGGAATTTCAGAAAACCAAGATATTTCGTGTGTTATCCGAAATTGGAATTTCGAATATTGTTTATGAATGTTGATACTTACTATCCACTAGATACAGTTTAAACATTGAAGTTTACGTTTTTAGTCTGTCTATTCAATGTTTATTCAATATTAAATATTTTCCATAACAATAATAACAATAAGTAATCACCCAACTAAAAAAATATTTCAATGTACTCCATTGGAACATAGTTTTTTTGTAGGCTATCGTGTTTTACAGATAAAAAAAGAAAATGAATGGAAACTTGTTTTTCCACTATACGTTCTATATAAGGCAAATTTATAATTTATAATATTTAATCTTCTTCTAATGTGTTATTCAGGCCATGATCGGTCATAATGTCTGCTTAACCTTATTCGCCAACATAATGGTAAAAGAAATCTCGATTAGAGGACATTGTATTATTGTAATAGGTGGTTCATCCTCTGTGGACCTTGTTTTCACATTTGGAATTTCAATTATCTATTAAAATATTTTACTATATTTTTTAAAAATGCATCATACGTGTGTATTACATGTATAAAGTGTATTATTCTGATTTCTGAGTTGCACATTTGAAACAGTAATATGCAAATCGTCTTCAACATTTGTCAAACAAATTCTACTGGGTAGGTACTTTTTATGTTATTTTGTTATTTTTTTGTTTTTATTTTATGTTACTTTTTTATGTTATTAGTACAGAAAATGCTTGTTCGCATAGATATGACTTGTAGAATGGTAGAAATCAAAGTAAACCTTTCTTAGAAATAGTTGGGTAACTATTCCAAAACTAAACTTACTTAACTAAACTAAACTCAACGATAAGGAACTAAAATACTTTTTTATTATTAAATAGTATTTGTGCTTTAGAATCAGAATACATATCAATAAATCCGTTATTTTCGTAGTTATTAAAAATAAGTTTGTCCATTTTTTCTGTAGATTAAACAACTAATTAAATAATAACATTTAATTTATATTGGTAGTCATATTTTATTGTAGTTTTAATATGAACTACATTTGTACAACATAATTAATATTACAATAATTATTATAATCAATTAGTTATCACTACAGAGGAACGGTATATGGAGTTTTCAGGGAGCAAACCATTCTATTCTATAATTAATATTAACTAATTAATGGTTTAAAAGTTATTGAATGGAATTAAAGGTTAGTAAAATAATTTCATCATAAAATTTTGGTTAAAATAAGTTGATTATAATTTATAATGAGTATTTTAAATACTATTCGCTTATTTCTTTAGTTTTAATATTTCATTGTTTAGAATATGTATTCTTAAACTATAGAAATATACAATATTATGTATTTTGTACATATCATCAGACTCTGACAACAAATACTAAATTCTAAATTCCATGAAAGAAGAGTTCTGCTAGAAACTGGGTAGCTGCCCAATCAATATCCCACCCAAGATATTGGTACGCATGATTTTGTCATTGCATATATCGATTGATGCGGTATTTAGTATAATATTCTATACAGCCATATGTATATATAGATCATGTATTATTCCCATTAAAATTTAAATTACACGAAATTCTTCTAAAATTTAATCCATAAATCTTGAAAATAAATTATTTTATAGTGAACATTTTACTACTGAAAACAAACATCTTAAGTAATAATCATAATTGGTTTTAGTGTCAACAAAGAGATGGGAAATATGAAACGGTCAATTTTTTCATTAAAATCAAATTTTTTATTAATATAAGTGAATTTTTCAACATGAATATATATTATCAACCGTTGGTAAAATTTTAAATTTATAATATAATATGCATATTATACATTTATATTTTATAACATTATTTAAGATGAAAAACATAATATTTATTACAAAGTACCTATATGTTTTTCGTTTAAAATTCATTTACAACAACATTGCACTTTGATCAGCGTGGATTTGATTATTACAAATTTTCAGTTTGATCGAATTTTTCATGTACGCACTCAATGAATGTTCCATGAAACGAGGCAATTTTTGATCAATGATAGATTTGATTGAGGTTGGCAATTGTTCGTTTAAGTTGTTCTGGAGACCATGTATACGGACGTTAGTTTTAATTTGGCGACACCATTGCAGGTTGTCGATGGACTTAAGAACAACAACGTGCATTTGAACGTTGTCTATACTAAAATCGAGGGATTTTGCTTGGGTGCGCTCTCCATTAGCTATTGCAGTCAAATCACTAGTCCATTGTAATCCTTTAAGGATGACGTCGAAGCGAATTTTGTAAGTGTTTTTATCCATACGTGTGTATGACATGGAGTCGATTTTTAGGTTAGATCGTTTCCAGGACTGGCCTCTACCAATATCGGAAATTTGAACTTTGAGTTTGTCTTCTGTCCAATTCATATCGTAAAGTTTGGTCACGTATTCATTGTTAATAGCAGATTTAATTTCGGTTTTTAGTTGGGCTACCATACCTCTATGGGTGGAGCTATAAACTTCGGAGGAAATTGCTCGTTCTAAAATTCTCTGATACTTTTTATCCACTGACTCATTAATGGTGTCGATATCTTTCTTGTTATCAGCATTGATGTGCATCTTAGCCTTTACTATTGTAGCTGGTCTGATAGAAGCTCTACCTTTGTGGAAACTTGCGGAGATATTACTGCGAGTCGAATTCATGTCGATAGTAAATTGACCTTCTTTGGTATACGCCAAATTTGATTTCAAAAACCCAGTTGCACTGAGGGTGTTAAATGCACATTCAACGTACACGTCATCCTTTTCAGGATTAATCGACAGATATTCTAACGTACCGTTTTTTAAATTTTGTAGCTCAGCGTTCTGGAAGCTGATGAAATGATGTTGGTCGACTTTAACAACAGATTTCTTGATAGACAATTGTGGTTCCATGTCCAGAATATTGCCGTTACATTGGTGTTCCTGGGCTACAATTTTATCCAAAGTTGCGATTTTGCGAACAATATCGCGACCAAGTGTAACGGAATCGTAGTCGGTATCTTCATCAGTTTGAACCGCAATTTGTTCTCTGGATCCTTCATTTGACCTATACAATTCAATTGATCGTCCAGATTGGCTGGAACCCCTATTGCTATTTTTTCCAAACTGATTATTATCGAGATTGTATTTATTGTTAGTATTTGAGTTATCATAATTAGACTCTTGACTGTAAGTTAAATCGGAATCCTCGTTTAGATTGTCTTCGTTTTGATTACGAAGCACGTATTTATCTGCAAATATAGAATATTAAAATGTAATTTAAACTATTTATAAATAATTTTATATAAAATAAAAATTAATTTTAAAATACTTCATTATCGTATAATAAGTATGAATAGTTCTATTAACATTGAACATTAATACATTGAATCTTTGTATGTCAACAATCAGTTATTATAAAACTAAATAATTGAATAGAATTACATTTAACTCAACTAGGTACACATGTACTTAATTTATAAAACATATTATAAATATAAATATAAGTAAATAGGATTTTTAATAAAGTATAGGATATATATATATACCAACATGGGGTACTAGGAAAACCCCTACGTGGTGCACCCCAGGCGATGTTGAATTAGATGTAATCTAACGGCTATTTTTCCTAACTGATAGTATCAGGTGCATAATAATGATTTATATTTTATATAACAAAATAAATAATTTATGAAATGTGTGGTTTTTATGATATTTAATATAGATATATTTCTTAAATATTTGTAATATACATAACTCTGTAATAAACGTTTTTTTAATTTAAAGTATATAAATAATTTAGAACTAATTAAATTATATTATATAATATTTTTTTGCATTTTTATAGGACAATATTGTCATTTAATCGATTAATAGGTATATGTATTTAAACTGAATATAATATTGTATTTACTAATTGTGTTTTCAAATTCATCTTTTAAACTATGAAATTAAAATTTATTAATATTATTTTACCTAGTTATACACATAATTTAGAGATCTTTTCAGATTTTGAGGTTTGTTGTACTTAATATAATTTGTAGTTTTTGTTTTATGATTTGACATTTTAATAATTTGAATTGTATATTATAATTTGTATTCATATACTTATATAACTTATAATATCTTTAAGTTACAGACAGATCATTTGTATAAGTTATTAAAATTTGAGAAAGAATTTTATCTTTGCTTTTTAAATAAAAATATTTATAACACACATACAGTTATCTTGAACTATTCCGACACTTCTAAGTTATATATAGGATATTTCATGATTAAAATATAGAAATGGTGATTAGTAAATTTTGTTCTATATAGTAATTAAGACAATTTAAAAATATGAATTAAAAATCTCAAAAAACCATTAATGTTTAGATACAGACATACAGTAGATACAATATCCATTTACCATATCACATTATTTTTAATAAATTAATAGATAAAATATAATATAATAATTCAAACAATATTTATTTTAAAAAAAAAAATCAATTATTTACAGATAATATATTTTAGTATTAGGAGTATTAACTAATTTCTGTGTATATTCTAATTAGACACTTTTATCTCTGGCAAATATTGTAGTTACCTATTATTTCCAATAATGATTTCTTGTTAATAAGATATACAAATTATAGACACGTTTTAAAGGTACCTATTACATTTAGGCTAAAATTATTGTTTTTTAAAACAAACTTGTGTAAATATTTATATTTGATTTGTATTTTTATTTAATTTATTTGATTATTTTGTACATAAGTACCTACGAATTTGATTTATTTAAACTACTATTATTTTGTTGAAATATCAAATTAGTATTATATGGGTAAGTAATTAATATTGTGGGTTAGAACCAGTATTTATTTGTAATAAAATTGAGTATTCATAATGCAATTTAAATAATAAATATTTCGATACATTATTCATTATAATGATTTAATTCCATAATATTAGTAGAGATGTCAAAGTAAGTAGTTACAATAAAAATGTCGGAATAAATTTAACATTAGTTTTTTTTCTAAATAAAACCCATATATGTAAACTTTGAATATAATATATTTGGTTTAAATAAAAATTCTAACAGTAAATTAATACTATAAGAAAATAATAATAAAAAGTACATGCACTCACCATTTCGGCCATAGAATTTGCTGGTTGTAGCTCTACTAGCTACGAATGTCAAGAGAATCGACGCAATAAAAAATAATGTCTTCATCGTAACAACACTGGAAACTATAACTCTTCTCAATCAAAGTGGTACGTATTTATGCAAACAATTTTGATGATCTATGTGAACTTAAAAATGTATTAAAAATATGAAAAAATAATTAACCATAAATAATAGTGCATTTAGAAGCGAGATTGTTGTATCTTTTTTTATCAATCTAAGGAAATGTTATTATTGAGAGATATTGACGTGTTGAAATATATTAATTTTAGCACAAAATAGACGAATACTTGGAAATTATATTTATAGTCTATATAGATTATAGATGTATTGTAAATTTATTTGATATATTATGTTGTTTGTGCATATAATAAACTAATAATTTAAATCATATTCCTCGTTAGTATTGCGATAAAGATTATATACATTTGTTATAATTTTTACAAACAAATAATAGGTATGTGCATTGTAACAAAATATAGAAAATAAAATACAACTCTTCAATGTTAGTTAATAATTTTAAAAATTATAATGAAAAAAAAATCAAAAACATCATATCTGCACGTATAATTTATTTAAAATGCACTTCCATTAGCTTTCGTTTTCGATTATAAGAATTTATATATCTAGTTGTGAAATTTATACTTTTCTAGTGTGCCTATAGAATTGTGTGTGTCTACTTTTTACAGATGTATATAATGTTACAATATATTAAAAAAATATTGAAAAATTTAAGGCCAAGCATCAACGAGTAAAAAAAGTTATAAGCTGAATTAATTTTAACTTTTAAACATATAATGGTAAAACTTATATTAACTTAATTGTAACTTAAATTATTTTTTACATTAACTTAATTTATATTATTTTTCATTTGTCAATAGTAATATTTTTTTAACACTGGTGATTAAATTGGTCTAGCTTTAGTGATCATCTCATTCATTTGTGTATGAGTTTTTTTAACGTTTTTTTAACTGCATATTTTGTGATGAGGTATTTGCATTTGATGTCTATTGGATAGATATAGGCTTCACATAGCAACCTGTTGACTTAGCTTGTTCTAGAAGCCTCAATTGCCGGTCTGGCGAAATTAAGCATAAGTTTGGTTAATTTTAAAGATTTGAGATTAGCAGAGTTAAAGATGATGGATCCATAGTCTAACGATGATTGAATTAAACATTTATGGAGATGAAAAAATCTAGTGCATACTAGAGAGTCTACACCTCCGTGGTTTATGGTCAAAAGGGAAAAATATTTGATGTGTCAAAGAACATTATTTCTTGGCATCATATATATTATAGTGTACACTATATACTATTTCCCATCTCTAGTGGGTATGTTATAGTACAAAAAAAAAAAATAGAGATCAAATCTACGGCAATTTCCGGTAAAAATAAAATGAAATAATCGAATCATATTTGCGTATCAAATATAATATATTAATATACTGCAGTACATTATCTGAAATTTTGTTCCAGTTGAATAATTGTCAGTAAAATAAATTTTCTTTAGTCTAATTTTTGAGTTTACTGTTTTGTATACCTACTTGTTTTATTATAATATATATTTATTTGTAAAATTTTCAAATTGATTAAAATGTTATTTAAATTAAAAAATCCATATAATTTACTTTCAGTTTTAAAAATAAATTTGGAGCTTGAATCATCCGTATAATATACCTAATTATAGCAACTCAAAGTTGCAAAACATATTATTTACTTTACATTTTTTATGACAATATAGTTAATTCCCAAATATTGTTTAATGATACTATTGATTTTAATTTTATATATAAAAAAAAAAAAACTATAGGTATACTAAAAAAATTTTTATTACCACATTTCATTTTTTACCGAAAATTATGAAATGAGTATTTTGTTTTCATTATTTTATTTCATATGATATTTCATTCAACTTAAGTGTATATATTTCGAGAATTTCAAAGCATGAAATATTTGCTATAACTGGGAAATTGTCATTAGTCGATCGCATATAACTAATACTAAAACTTAAATATAAAAATACCATAAGATTATATGAGGTATATTTTTTATTATTATTTTATTTATTTTAATTTAAGTAATTAACGCCTGGATAGACAATTTTTATATAGTATACATAAAATAATATACAATGATAAAAATATACAGATATTATGTGATAATAATATATAATGGTGTTGATAAGGCCTTAAAATTAAATTATAGATTGAAGTTAGAATTATTTAAGTTACATAACATTCTGTAGAGAGGATGATTTTATCCATTGGAAGTGGAATGAGTGGGAAGGTGGAACAATTGGTAGTTTCTAGTGGGATAAAATGGATTACGAAATAATATCATGGAAATAATGTCAGAATAGTCATCAATAGTTTATAGTATAATGTATCAAAAAATGTCCTAAAATCGGTAAAAATTACACGAAACACTGCTAGTAACAGTTGATTTACCTGGTTTGAAATAGTGTTGTTGATTAATTATTATATGGTTTAGACTCTTTATACAAAAATAGACTATTGATTCAAACATTTTCGATAAACGATGTTGGATCGAAATTTTATTGGTCTGTAGTATTAGCAACGTCGGATGGATCACTAGACTTATGTATTGGGGTCACAGAACAAATTTTCCAAACATCTAGAAAAATGCGCTCGAGTCCCTGAAAAGAAGAAAAATTGGATACATAATAGAAGCACGACAGTTATATATAATGAAGTAAATATGCCATCTGAACCATAGTAAATATTATTTTTTAATTTGGAAAGAGCTTGACGAATAAGATTAGAAGAGTAATACATGTTGGATGGAAGATCATATATGGCATGGCTATGAGTAGGAATATTGGAAATGTTGAAGATAGTAGAGAGTTATATACAGAAGAAAAATAATTTGAAAATAGTTTAGTTGACTCATATTTAGTAGTAAAAGAAAAGCTATTCAGGTGCACTGAAGAGGGAATCGAAGGTATTTTTTGTAAATTCCTGACGTATTTCCAAATGGAATTAGATGAAGTAAAGTAGTCTGACTATGCTCAGTTTTTTATATGGCATTGATAATCAGATTTTGACTGACGTTCGCACTTAGCTTTTAGTTCTGAGATGATTGAGTAATCAGTGGCTAATTAAATTTTTTTTAAAGTTAAATGTGCTCATTTTTTTAAGAAAGATGATATTTGTTAAACTATTGGAAACCCAGGTTAGAAATTGGAAGCTACAAAGGTCTTTTTAGGAACAAACTTGCTAATAGCAATGAGCGTCATTAAACACTGTAGTAGCATCATTTATAGATTGTAGTAAGAACGTTTTGAGTAAATTAAATGAGCTTAAGAACTGTAAGATAGAAATATAATATTTATTATAATAAAGTGTGTGAGCGCAATTAGATTTGGTTATCGATTGTAGAGGACAGGAGATAGTAAAGGGGATTGGTATTTATCGAGACTAACAAGCACATATGATGCATATTATGTATGAATCAAATTTATTCTTAAAATCAACAAAATATATTAACATAAAGTAGTTAATCTAGTGTGGTCTGCACTCCGCAGGCTGCAGTGGAAATTTATGGTTATCTATGGGCTGTATTGTGTATACCTAAACGAAGACAAATTCAATATTGAATAGGTACTTCCTAGAGAATATAAAAATGAATCCCTCTTTTATTATTTTATGCTTTTTAAGTTTATATTAATTTTTTTATTATTATAATTAATATTTGCAGTGTACCTACAAAAATATTATTCTGCAGTCAGAGGATTTCTCAAAGAATAAAAATCCAATAATTGTGACGTTTATCAGAGTCGAGGAAAACTCACTAGGTATATAATATAATATAGCATACTTTATACGCATTTATTTTTTTACCACTATATTTTTATACTACGTACTATATTATATATTATACGTCCGTATATATGGCATGTACGTGTCAGTCGATCATTCTATCGTGAAGATAGGTTGGGGTGGGTGGGGAGAATCGCTGACGTCCGTGCTCGTTTGTCGCAGGCGCGCACGCGCGTCTCATATCATATCATCCCTCGAGTGTCGTTATCGTTTTGATGTTTCACATGAGGATGGCGGGGGCGGTGAGTGTGTAGTTTTTCTCACAAAAACATACACACACACACACACACACACATATATATTATATATAAAAAAAAGCCGGAAACAAAAGACGGAAAGAGTGTTACGACAGGAGATAATCGTATATATATATATATGTCTGGCGGGAAATGGATACCTTTCGTTTTAGAACGACCGAAAAATCCCAATTTCGCGAATAAGTGTGTGCGCGCTCGGGTGTGTGTGTATGTTCACGGGACAAATGGCTAAGCCATCAATCTACCAGTTGTGGGGGAGGCGCGAGGTAGAAGACCGAGACAGCCGGACCACCTCTCCGCCACTGTTGCCAACGTGATTCGTTTGCGTTTTCATCTCTCGCGGGCCCCGGGAGAACGATTTCTTCACCCCACCGATGCTGAGAGACGGAGACAAAACGCCAATCGAAAAAAATAAATCGTATCTCCGTGTGTCGAAAAGTCCACTTTTTCCACTATTCGTCCCCGTCATCCGACACCGCTCGCCCGTGAACGATCCCGCGCCAACAGCCGGAAATAAAACGACGCTCACCGCGATCATTTGTTACGCGCGCACTCCGAACGCTATATATCCAAATCCACGCTGTTGCTTTTCCCGGGGACGCCGGCTCGTGGCATATGTCGTTATTATCCATATACCTATACCAATTATTATCACAGAATCACAGAACAATAGAGGGTTCCGTTCGAATATTCGTAGTCGGAGTGGACTGGAGTGGAGTCAATGGTATATGGTAGAGTAGATAAGAGTTTAGTTGTGATCACTCCGAAAATCCGAACAATGGTTAATAATATGATAAGAGATTTTAACAAATGATTGAACTCGATTTTAAAATATATTCCACAGTTTCTTACAACCAATTTGCACGATGAAAAGCGAAAAACTATAAGTAACTAAAAGGTAAAAACGATGGCGTTTAAAACAATATTAAATTAAAATTACTTGTTATCTGCATACGATAAGAAATATTATCAGTAAAGTTACCAATAATACCTACCACTTTTATTCGGGTAACAATAAGAGTTAACCCGGAGTGAACAACATGACGTTTTCGAACGACACGTAGTTGACTATATTTAACTCTCCAGTCGAGTTATCGAACGCACTCCAGAAAAATTACTTTCACTTATCAGATAATCTTGCGCGTCAGCTGTTTAATACGTGTAGTTATATTCAAAACCAATGATACTATAGAAACGATATGTAATTTATATATGATTTAGATTTTGTTTTGTTATTTTTTTTACGTTTCCCTACCGCCCGCTGGTCTGTAAAAATATGGTCATCACAGAGAAAGAATACGATTCTGTATGATCATTGTTCGAGAATACCTTTTTTATGGCACACTTCCGTATGGTAACTTAATACAACGTTGTCGCGATGAAATGGCTGCAGTACAAACACAGCAATATTTTTTAAATCAGGAAGTTATCAAATGTGTCAAGGCAAAATTACTTTTTTCAGTCGCCCCTATTAACCGGACAGAGTCAATCACTCACTTGGACAGTTTAATTCGAAAATATTCCCCGATTTTATGTAAAACACCACGTCATATGAGTGACCCAAAATAATCATTATCATATAAATTTCTTTGATACCGAAATTTTTTGGCTACTAAAAGACGTATGATTCACAAAGATGACAATATGGCAGCTTACTGTATACTTCAAAGTAACAGAATCGTTTCCGTCGAGAACCGTAGAATATGAGAGTATGACGTAGGCCTGCTAGTTGCTACTTTATAGGTATATTAACAACAATAATATAGTCAAGTTGATTTTCATCGGTTAATTAGCTGCATATAAATTGATTTGAACTTTACACGTGACTCGCATTATTAACACGAACTCATATTGCCAGTCCTCCGTCTACTGAGAAAATTCCAAAAAAAAATTCTTACTGCCAATAATATATTTATAATAATACATTTAAAATTTTAGATTTTGAGCGTAGCGAGGGAGCTAAAGGTTTTACAATGATGTTTATTTTTTTTTCTCTGTTAACAAATTTACTACCAGAAGGAATGCTCCGATCTATACAAACTTACATGGTTTCCGGTATCAAATTTCATCTAGTTGGTACTTTAAACAGGTCATTTTACGATTTTCTCAATAGTTTTTTAATGCGTAAGGAAAGACTACCAAGAATTGATGAAAAACGGTAAATTTACGGTTTCGTCAAATCGGGAATTTTCATTTCTTCATAATTCCGAAAATAAAGACTTGAAAATCTTGAAATTTTTATCCAATATTTAATTTAGTAATCTATTTACGATGATTA
>JAIPRL010000977.1:0-103089 GCA_025469235.1 Pemphigus obesinymphae | reverse complement strand
TAAATAATTAGTTCTACAATAATAGCTATTTATTATATTTTCGTAACTATAATATTTAAGAGAGTACATGCAAAAAATGAAATTCACCCCCTTTTCGTGAAACTTTAACCCCTTGGAGGCACGTGAAGGGGTTGACTTATCTTACTCAAATTTTACCATAATTACTTTTTTAATACATCGAACAAAATTCCGTAGCCCTGGCATCAAATTTTTTAAGTCAAAAAATAAGGACCACCCTAATATATATATATATATTTTTTAATAGAATTATATTGCAAATAAGTAGATATATTAATCAATAATATTGCGTTCCGAAATTCTGGAAAAAAAATACCAGACACACACATTACCCATAATACAGATACTACATATGTGCTTATATATTTCATACATACTCATACATACTAATCAAGTACTGAAATAATAAAATAGCGATTCTAAATATTATTAAACACATATTTTATTTCCATAAACTTAGCAATCAAATATCAATATAAAGTAACAGTTAAAACGTTTTTATTATACTCAAGTTCACTTTGATTAATAATTGTAAAAACTTTAGTATAATAATTGATATTTGAAAATATGATTTTTTTCGGGAGAACTTTATATTAAAATATTTTATACAACGAGGAGCCGAGTATACTGAAAAGTCTGGATCTCGGTAACGTCTTACTTTTCTGATGATAAACTGCTACGGCTGGTCTCCGATCGTAACATCTACTCCGTACAATGTGATAAGCGTTCTTGAATTTATAGTCTCATCTATAGTGGACAATCGATGAATCGATTTGATTCAATTTAATGCAAAATCACTTGATTCGCACTGAAATTCGCTGGCATTAAATGAAGCGATGGCGGATTAGATATTAGATCTAAAAAAAATGTATATTTTTGTATTAAGCAAAAAAAAAAAAGTCATCAACTAAATTTTGCCCCCCCCCCTCAAAAAAAAAAAAATAAATAAATAAATAAAACGTTAAGTATTCTGTTACTGGCAAAACTTACTGCCCCGATGATCATACGATTCTGCTGGTATAATCATACCCCCGGTACTAAATGCATAGAATATTTGTACCTCCCAAAATAGCATACTGGCGAGTACGATTATACTACATTTTCTAAGTTCTCTTTTTAAATGGGGAGGTATAAATATACTATTGTATATCTGTACTTCATACAATCATACTGGAGGGTGTAAATATACTATACTATACTATACGATACGATATATAGAATTCCTTAAGAGGATGCCACATCGACAATTTTTCAATATTATTCAATTATTATTCAAAATAAGCATTTTTAAATTTTATCAACTTACAAACATGTTTGAAATATGTTATAAAAAATAAATTATTGCTAAAAATATTATCTAGGAACTGGTGAAGTCGACTTTTGATATATGCATTTTTATACGTTTTATAAGATGTTAAAATATCCATTTTTTTTTTTTTAATACCACAATAAAACGTGTAAAACTTTATACATCGAAAACCAACTCCATCAGTCGCTAGATCATTTTATTCTTTATAATTTATTTTTTATTTCATCTTTCTACAATACTCTGAATTTAGTAAAAATGAAAAATGCCTAAACATGTTTTAACAAATATCATTATTACACGACAATTATTAAAAATGGTATTGACACAAGACTATAATTTTAAATTACTTTAAAAGTATATTAAAAGACTTTTGAATTTTTGGATTTTAATTTTATTTTAAATTTCATAAGAATTTACTATACAAAACCCCTTAAAAAACGCCTTGAAAACTCATTTTTAATGGAATTTGTATAGGCAATTTTCAAGAAATTTTTAGAATTATATAAATATAATAATTTAAAAGTAATTTAAAATTATTCTCGTATCTACCACTTTTTATTGTATAATATCACGATATTGTAATATAAGTGTTAAAATGGGTTTTAATTAATTTTGCTGTAAAAATATCTATCATCAAATCAGTTATGATATTTAATCCGTAAGACATAATCAAATTTAAATACAATATATTAATTAAAATAAACATACTTATATCATATCCTTCATTATTAGAAAAATTATTTATATTTTGTTTTTATCTCATTTTATTTACTTAATATTAGTATTTATATACAATTTACATACAATTTAAAAATTATAACTCCTAATTTATTTTAATGTTATGAATATCCATCATAGAATATGAAGTAAACAAGTATAAACAAGTATAATGTAATAGTATATTACGTCCGTAATATTCCTAAGCATATACTATAACCAGCTTTATTTACATTTTTACATAATATTTGTAAATATATCAATTATGAATATTTACTTAGAAAATTAAAGGGATATTCAGTATGTTACACATATTTTTCAACATATATGACCTGCTTGATTCCCTAAACGTGTACCGATTATTATCCCGATCGAACTAATGAAGTCAAAAATCTATTACTAAAATTCCTTCCAATTTAAAAAATAATTATTTTTCCACTCACATAGACTACAGAAAACAGTTCGTTAATTTTAAACCAATTGGTTCGGCAGGAAGGGATTTTTGGGAAAATGTGTCAGGCGTACTTATCGCGGAACCCTAATTAAAAACGTATCCCATTGGAATGGTGTTAATATTGTAAATAATCCCTGAATTATAGCGAATCAAAAAATCTGAAGAAGAGAGAATGAATATTTGTGTATATTTTACGATGGTATATCTTCTATACGATTGTGGTGTTCCGGGTTTTTTACGATTTTAAATAAGTAGATTTCAACAATTCTGAAAATTTGACACTTCCCTGACAAATATAATAGGCGTATCTCTTACCTAACCTTAATAAAAATCATTATACGTTAGAATGGTATCGATATTATTAATAGCCAAAGGGTTATATTGAATCCAAAATTCCTAAAAGGGGAATTTGCAGTATATTTCATACTATAGTGTAATCTCTATACTACAGTGGTGTTCCGAGTTTTTTTACAATTATTTTAACTAAGTAGGTTACAACAATTCTAAAAATTTGGCAATTATAATAGGCGTACCTTACTCCAATTCCTAATACAAAATGTATCCCATTAGAACGGTGACAATATCACCAATAGCTACAGACTTATAACGAAACCCAAAATTTGAAGGGGGGGGGAATTTCAGTATATTTTATACTGTTGTTATCTCTAGACGACAGTGGTCTCCTGAGTTCTTTACGATTTTGTATTATGTACATTTTAACGATTCTAATAATTTGACCCTTCCCCTGAAAAATATAATAGGCGTATACCTCTTACCCAATATTAATTAAAATCATAACCCGTTGGAATTGTGTCACTAATAGCCCCTTAGTTATAGCAAATCCAAAAAAAAAAAAAACGAAGCGGGGATTCAGTGTAGTATATTTATACACCCTCCCCCCACCAGTATTATTGTTTGGAGTACAGATATATTATTATAGTATATTTATACCTCCCCATTTAAAAAGAAAACGTAGAAAATCTGGTATAATCGTACCCATCAGTATGATACTTTGGGACGTATAAATATACCGGGCGTCGTGGACTCGTGGCTATTAGTTTACGCGCATTTCGTAAAGCATTTTAGTGCCATTAGCTGGGCATACACGAACAAGTTTAACTGTCGGACTTGCAATGACATTCCTATTTTACCGATTTGGTCGGCAGATTTATAGACTGTCACGGTACAAAACTTTTATTACCATATCCATACACTATCATTTCACATCTACCGAATTGTCCCGTCCCCTTGACATCCTAATATATTAAACGTAACGGGTATCTGCTTATTTCATATAAAATATATGAGACGAAAGACTTGATTGCGTACAATACACTGCAAACACGAGTATATTAGTTGGGTCAAGTCCACAGCTCTTATTTCAACATAGATGCAAAGACGCCCAAGCTTGTGTCGCGAAAGCCCTTAGTTGTAAGAAAAACGTACAGGAATGGGTAATATTTTATTAAACGTACGATTGTACAT
This sequence comes from Pemphigus obesinymphae, assembly GCA_025469235.1. NCBI lineage: Eukaryota > Metazoa > Arthropoda > Insecta > Hemiptera > Aphididae > Pemphigus > Pemphigus obesinymphae. The sequence goes on along the minus strand of JAIPRL010000977.1, from coordinate 99,106 downwards.
CCAGCAATTGTTTTTGGTGTGACAATAAATTGTTTTGTGTCAAAATAACAGCTGTTTTCTGGTAAGTATTGATAGTACGTAAGTATATGGTAAAAATTGAATAGACAATCAACGACATCGACACCACTATATATACTATATGCAGGGGTGGCCAACTTTAATACAATTGTGATCACCCTCTGAGTTTTCCCAGGTTATCTTGATTGACAAAAAAAAAAGATTGTCAATAAACTAAAATATATTTTATGTACACACTTTTTTTTATTACTTTTATTTACAATATATTGTTTAATTTCACAGTTTTACACAACACGTATTTTAATATATTTAATTACAAATTATTACTTTATATTGCTATTACTTTTTACTTATTATTATTATGTTTATTTAATTATTTAATGAGATGTTTTTGCTTGCATTTGATTTGCTAATTTCACAAAATCTGTGGTGTATGATGACAAAGCTAATCTCCAGCTATCTTTAGAATGCATATCAGTCAAACGTGTAAGTTTTGGTTTTACCTAAGTATGTATTTTTGTTCATTTTTAATATAGGTCTGAATATGTATATACTTCAATACTTGAATAATTGTAGGTAATATATTAATTGTAAACAATACGTTTATATAGTTTTATAATAATTTTATCACAGGCTTAGTAGCACATCGCTTGAAAAAAACAAGACGCCGTTATGCGAAAATCTATATTCTCCTGCAGAACGTCTGATATAAACTCTTCGATTTTTGGCAACTGGTAATAGTTACTCAGATTTAAAATTTCCCACCAAAATGCCTGCTCAAACACTAGAGCATATGATACATGAAAGTTATATGGCTTTTTATAATGTTTTAAAAGATAAATATAAAAGATAAAAATATATGAATGTAAAATATTCAATATTTTTTATTTTATTTGCCTACCTATAAGTAATATATATTTATTTAAATGAAAATTCATAAAACTGTTTATCTTGTACATAGTTAAAAGTAAACCTACTTGAGTTGTGTAACAAACTAAACCATAAATTATAAAAATGGTTATTAAAACCATAATATCATCTACGTATAGACATAATATTAAATTTACCATAAAGTTGGCTCGTGAAGTTCGTCCATGGATCTATCACTTATTTTTGATGCTTCCGCTTTTTCCATCTCCTTCTTAAATGCATTTCTGAGATTTTGTATTTTACTCTTGACATATTCAGTGTTTGCGGAAAGGAAATGCGGTTGGATTAATTGAACGAAACATTGATATACTTTAGTTTTTAAGTTGCGGTTTGTATATTCTATACTTTTAAGTTGACATAAACAAATATTTTATATATAGCAATTAATTAAATTTATTACCAACTCCTTACTTCATTCAGAAGAAGACATAATAGGGTACAAATAAAATGAAAATCTATAAAAATAAGAACATATGAACATTTGAATAGAAAATCAACGACATCGACACCACTATATACTTTATGCAGGGGTGGCCAACTTTAATACAATTGTGATCGCCCTCTGAGTTTTCCCAGGTCATCTTGATCGACAAAAAAAAAGATTGTCAATAAACTAAAATATATTTTATGTACACACTTTTTTTATTACTTTTATTTACAATATAAATAAGTATTTTTTAATTTCACTGTTTTACATAACACGTATTTTAATATATTTGATTACAAATTATTACTTTATATTACTATTACTTTTTACTTATTATTATGTTTATTTAATTATTCAATGAGATGTTTGTGCTTGCATTTGATTTGCTAATTTTACAAAATCTGTGGTGTATGATGACAAAACTAATCACAAGTAATCTTTAGAATGCATATCAGTCAAACGTGATAGGTACTAACTTTTGGTTTGAAGTAAATACGAATAGGCCGATTAACATAAATATATCGATCCAAAACAGGAATATATAGACTCAGCACGTTGTATTAAATTAGAAATTTTTCCCTGCTTACCATGTGCCAAAAGTCATTTTCTAACGATCTAGCTACCTAACTGATTATGTTTATTGTTACTGTCATTGCCTCATTGCGGACTGGTTCGATTTATCAATTTATACAAAAGCGATAAAGGCCGTATAGGAATTAATACGGGATATCCATCAGATTACGTAGTACGTACAATGTACTTATACGTAGCTACTCGATATCAGTGTATATTGTGTATAATCTCGTTTTTCATAGTTATTTGTTGCCTTTTTCTATATCCAATTTTTATATTCGTAGGTATTAAACAAAGGTACACGAACTTTCAAAAAAAAATATTTTATTTGTTTTCTGAATAAATCCAAAACTTCAAGAAAATGCGAACGGGAGTCGCGATCGACCTGTCGACCACCCCTACTATCTAGACATATAGATATATTATTAACGTAAGGTAGGTACGATATTTTATTTTGGATACAACAACTACAAAACCATGTCCGTCCATATACTAACAAGTCAATTATAATATACATCAGATAATATAGGTAACATAATATTCTGTCAGATTATCATTAGCGATAACGTTTCGTTCCCGGTCCGTGATATTATTTTTATCCCATATACGTACATTCCCACGCGGCCGATTTAGTCAGTCGAGGAACAAAACCAACGATAAAACTGTTCGTGTATACCCAGCTATTATCAGGCATTTAAATATTATAAATTTTTGGGATTTCCGGCCACCAATCGCAAACATTAGGTGTAAACTGCAACACTTTTTTTTTGCCAAAAAAAGTTTTCATTAATGATCGACCTCCCTAGCTAGATTTTTTCTTCAGCAGTTTTTCCTATTAAGAAAGTAAAAAAGATTTTATTGAGCTGATCGTTTTTTTCAATGTTAAGACGGACATTCAGGAAATTCATAAATTAGGATATTATTTCAATGTGAAGTGCAGACTATAAACGTATTCCGGTTGTCACAAGGGAGTGAGTCAATACTTTGGGTATTTTTGTGACGTTCTGTTCTTGAGAGACAGGTAAATTTTGTAAATTCTTTCGGTATTTTGGAATTTATATTTTTTTTCACCTGGATATGTACCCTGAAGTATGAGTCTTAACATTCAAAGAGCTTACTATATGAAGCATATGCCCCTAGTTAAACGAAAAGCACGTGAATTTTAAAATTTAAATATTTCATTACATGACGTTACGATTTTTAATAATAAATATTCAAGAATGTATAGAATACACGGCAAAATTGAATTTGATATAAAATTCGTAGAATTTAATCTTTAAAATTATATTTAAAGAATTTACCTTATTTTATACGAAAGCTTTATTTTAGTCAAAACAATCTCGTGAGTTTCTCAATAAATTGTGGCTGTCAAAAAATAAATCCGTCGGTCGATGTTTTGTGTTTTACTCATTGATGGGGGAGAAAGGTTTAATTTTCTATTTGGCCACACAATGAAAAATCCTTAAAATGTGCCCTGGATGAAGTTGAATAGGGGTTTTTGACAATAGTAAATTGGTTTGAGTTGGTACTTTTAAGAGGTCATTTTTGATTTACCCAGTAGTTTCCTTGAACGTTAATAAAAATTACCTTTTATATATGGTGTATGCAATATTTTATAAATATAGCCTATAAGGAAAGTAACAAAATGAGAAATAAAATTGTCTTTCATCGAATTTCCGCTCAATACCGTCTTCATAGAAAGAAATAATTTATTTTTGCTTTCAAATTTAAAATTATAATAATAATAATAATAATAATAATACACTATTCTGTCCGAGGACTATAATCCACCATTAATATTTGGATAGCTTTTTTTCCGTTTTCTAAAACATAATTCAATAGCTACCTATATTTAATAAATTTTTACATAAAGAAATTGCATAAATGTTTTGTTTTTGGACATGTTTGATCTAAGGCGAAGTTTCGAGTATCATTGTATGGCGTATTGTTTTTTTATTGAAAACCGATTTTAGACATTTTTTTTTTTAGTTTCAAAAACCACAAAATCAATAACACGGTTAACTGGTGTACTTTAATATACTATTACTGCAGTACACGCAGACCGAACTGTATATATATATATATACTCAATAATCAGTATATTATGCTAATTAATAAAATTATAGTGTATATAAAGGGTAAAAAAAGAATATGGCAGGAAATGTTTGAACCCATAAAACTATATACATCCCTTACACGACCTTGTTAATCTATACTGCTCTGCATGATAGTTATATCCAATATATAGGTGGTATACATATGTATACATTTATAAATATTTTTTTTTTTTTTTTGTGGTTAGGATAATAATTTCCATAATATGCATTGTGAACATACATTCTTTTTATTGTAATATTATTTAAAATATCAATACTATTCTCCGGTGTGAATTCGCGAATAAAATACACCTACACAATTATTATTGTTTTTTTTTTTTTTATAATATACTTACCGATTTACGTGCATTTTGATGGTTACACCCGGTTAAGAGGACGTGATACCCGTATTTGTTGTCTTCGTCTAATCAACTGATAAAATGTACGTACAGCGTTTATATCACAACATTGTCATTTATAATATTAAAGAAAACTAACCTATTACTCAATGTATAGGTGAAATCATTATCTATGCTGTAACGTCGCCCTTTTTCCAAATTTGTATTTTATAAAGAGATATAGTTTATTTTAAAACTCATTAATTTAAATACATAAATTTGAAATTAAAATTTCGGGGAAAAAAAACGGCACTACGGTATAGATAATAATCTCATCTATAAATTTGGTAATACATCAATTATTTACTCTAATATTAAAAATGATAAAGTTGTGATACAAATTCTGAACGTAAATTTTGTATATTGACAGTTGGTTAGACGAAGACAATAAGTACGGGTATCACGTCCTCTTAAAATAAAATCAGAGACCGTAAAGAGGAATTCAAAGATTTTGTGAGCTATAGGCTAATATTATTTTAAATTTGTAAAAATTTAAAGATTCCAAATAGAATATTTGGATTAATCGATGTAATTTTTGAAGTAAGTCAGAGTTTAATATAATATTATTAATATTATTATTATCATTATCATTAGTATTATTTTTATCATTATTATAGAGTAATATAGAGGCGGCGTTCCCTATATCGACTGTGTAGTCATTTGAAGTTCATCACGTATAGGTTGGTAAACCGTGCCAAGAGGAATTACGCATTGCTTCTCCGCTAGATCACATTGTATACATCCTATAGATAGATAACTTTACTACACTAGATAATATAACCGCCGTTACGAAGTCTCTTGACTATTCTGTTATAATTTCAACCTATTTATTTATTTGAGTTTTATTTCTGTTAATTTTTATTTATTCAATATGCCGAGTTGTTGTTTAGTGTCTTGTAGAACCAGAAATAATATTTTTAAATATTTAAATATTTATTTTTATACTTATGTATATAATAAGACGTATCGTTTAAACAATAATATCATATAGGTTACCTATTACAATTGCATTTAATTTCTAGAGTTTTTTAAATTATTATTTTTTATCATTGTTCAGAACTATGATATATAGGTACCTAATATTTAAGTTATTTTTTACGGGTACTTAAATTTTTTTATTATTGACACCAAATTTAGGTAGGTAGATACTCATGTGTACTTTAGTTATCTACATACATTTATTAGATTAATTATAAAATTACTTATTATTGTATTAATATAGAACCATAGACCGTATACACATATAGTATAATAATTAGTACGTCTATTCACAGAACATTAAATTATTTAAAAATGTATACAGCTGCTATTTTATATTATTATTGTATCATAAATATGTGTACAATATGTTTAATCCTTGAAATTGGTAACACTTCCCAAGAATCAGTATAAAGACTTCAAGTTTGTACGCTAACGCCACCTCTATCTTACTCTATGTTCATTATCATTATTATTATTATTTTTAATTGGCTTAAATTGCTGCAAAACTGATTTTTTAAGTTGCGATTATGACACTTCATAGTTATACACGTATATCAATACTAAATATTTTTTTGCTATAGAATATGAAAAACATAATTTTATTTATTTATTAAAAATATACTGCCGTATTTTGATTGATGACACTTTTGTACTTTTGCACTTTATTTACTTATCACTGATAATTTTATTTACAATTATAAAATGGATCAAAATTAAAAATGCTTTAATTTAATAAATGGCTTTAAAAACAATAGGATTTTTAGTCTATATAAAGCCTGCGGATCGATTTTTAATAATATGTACATTTTTACACATTTTATTATGAGTAATGTTGTTGAAATATAAATTTTTTCGAATTTTTATATACCTATCTATTTATTTTAAAAATATCAGTATATCCAAAAACCATATAATTTTTATAATATATTTAAATGAATGGATTTCTCACTTTTATTGAAATTACATTAAAAATTGCCTATACAAAAACCCTTCAAAATCTAATGTGTAGTTCTTGAGAATATTCTGCACCCAAGTGACATAAACTCATAAAAAGTCATTTTAAACTTTTGTAAATTCCATAATATATTTTTGAAAGTTTATTCTTATTATACTTTGTGTAAACTCTGCACGAGTCAGTAAGTTATGCTCCACACTTTTTAAAACTAATTAAATATATATATAAATACTTTTAAACATATTATTGTGTAGTATTATAATGTGGTATCATACACATTATTATATAACACGGTAATTTAACGATTTTTTATAATCTATTTTTTACAGTATTATTTAATTACATCAGTTTTTTATTTTATTAAAAAAAAAACTATAAATCTTATTCAATTTTTCTTATTAAATTAGTTTTCGTGTTATCTGTGTCTCGGCCAGTAATTGTAGTGATATACTAAATTAGCGACTAGCGTGCCCAAAGACAATAGCCATATTATATTAAATATTAACCAATATAAATGAACTAAAATTTTTAACTAAAAAAACTTCATAACGATCATAGTAAATGTTCTCATCTTTTATATTTTGTATACATTTTGATCCTGCAATTACGATATATCTTTGGAAATATGTGGTATTTATAGAGCATAAACGTGTTTTAAGATAAGTGTGTTTTATCCCTTTGAAATATGAAAAATGGTCAAATTATATATAGGTACTTATCAATGTCTGACTTCATACATGTCAATTAGTTATTATATAATAAAATATTTAATTACTGTTTTTTAGATAAATCACTTTTCTCACTTTATGATGTGTTCTCAAAATTATGAAAAGTGGAAGAGGTTTAAAAAATGATTTTGTTAATAATTTTAACGAACCAAGATTTTTGAAGTCGAACCGAACGCCGACCGAACTTAAATTTTTTATTCAAACCCTAACCGAACCGAACTATTTCATTTAAATATCGAACTCAAACCGAAAAAATGAAAAAAATGAAAATTTTAAAACAATGAATTAAAAAAAAAAAATGCCTACTTTATTGATTTAAAAATTGAATACTCAAGCGTTACTTTTAAAATTATAGCCTAAATACTGAATACTGATATATCAATAAGACGATTTTCGTTTTATTTTTTATCGTTTTTCGATAAATTAGGTTCAAATTTTGTTTTCCTTGGTTCAATATTCAAACATAACTATTTGTGTTCAGTTCAATTCCAATAGTTTCAATTTTGAGTTCGATTTTTGAACCGATTACAGTGTTCGGTTCGGTTCAAAAATTGAACAGTTCGTAACATCACTAATTTTAATGTCTTCAATAATATTAAGGAGCAATTGAGTTTAGAAGTGGACCTAGTAATATAATGTTTACCTAACTTGGGATTATTGAAACTGAATATGTATTTTTTTATTGTTGGGACCTTTTTGAACGAGGACCCAGGCGACAAATATTATTTATATATTATTTGTCGCCCATTGGATCCTACACTGATTCTAATGTAGTTCTTCTTCTTCTTCTTTTCTTATTGTGTCCAGTGCTGTAGGTTAAATATTTTATTTTAGCCAGTGAGTGGCAATTGATATTGCTTTTTCGTTGGTTAAAGCCAAGTCGTCAATCGTGCATCCTGTCGGGGCTAGGGTGCACTGTAATAAGTGGTCATCTGATTGGTCTTCGCCACATTCGCATAGTATGTCCGGTTCTTTCTGGTATCCCCATTTCATCATGTTCGCTTTTGTTTTTGCTACTCTTGCTCTTATCCTATTTAAGGTTTTCCAGATAATCCATGGCTGGTTTCCTCCACATGGTAAATGCTCAGCAGGTGGGACAGGTTTTTCGCATTGTAGCTCTTCTCTCCATTTTCGTATTCTGTGTTGTTCTGGTGGATCTTGGATCGTGGTTGAGTTGGCAATAAAGCTTCTTCAAGATTTAAGTCTCCTTTGGGGTCCTGAGTAACCATGCATGGGGTGTCTTTGGTCCATCGTTTGTTTGGTTCTCTCTATGCATGTGGCCACATATCTCCGTATTCTCGGTGGAGCTATCCCTGCTAATGGATATATATATTTAAGTGGCATTGGTTTGAGACATCCGGTTATCACCCTACAGGTCTCATTGAGGGCCGTGTCAACATGTTTTGTATGTTTAGATTGGTTCCATACTGGGCTAGTCTACTCACCAGCGGAGAAGCAAAGTGCTAGTCCAGTAGTACGGATCGTGTTTGCAGTGGCACCCCATTTGCTACCTGCTAGTTTCCGTATTAGGTTGTTTCTTGCTTCAACTTTCATTTTAGTTTTCTTACACTGCTCTTTGAACGTGAGAGTTCTGTCCAGAGTAACGCCTAAGTAAACTGGGCGTTCTGTATTTCCCAATGGTTTTCCAAGCCATTCAACTTTTGAATTCTCTTTTTGCCTCGCGGTTTCGGAGATGGAAACTGCATACCTGTGTCTTATCTGGATTGGGTCTTAGTTGGTTTTTTATGTAATAATTTGTTTTTTTTTTTTGAAAAAACATTGAAAGGACTGATTTGACATTGCTTTCAAATTAAATACATTTAACACCCGTATAATATTTGACGAGTAAAATACTTCCATTTCTTATTGACCGGCTTTTTAATAATAATTGATAAAAATCACATTTTTTAACATAAGTATATAGAGAGCCAATGTGTATAAACCTAGTGGAGTATATTATAGTATATTATAGAAGATGGATCCTAATATAGGTAGGTATTAATATTCGTATAGTTTATAAAATACTATTAATATGAAATGTAATCTTACTGTTTTGAAATGTTTTGTTATTATTTTGTTATAGAATATTTAGTGTCTATATGTTATAACTTATAACATACAGTTTGAATAATTTGTTAACATAAATAAATAAATTACTATATTATTCTTAATAAATGCGTTATATGTTTTATAAATAATTATTCTAGTAGTTTTTTATCTTCTAGAAAGTAAAATAAAATAAACTAAAAATTGTTGTGAGGAGGGGTAGGAAACTTAATTATGATAAATAAATGATTATATTGTTGACATTCCTTCTTTTTTAAAAGTGTACAACAATAATAATGAATGTTGATGCAGTTTTACAATAAAATACTGTATATGGAAACTTAATCTATATAAATATTATAAATATTCAAATAAATAATAATGTTTAAATAAATAATTTAAATAATAATACATTTTAATATAATTATTTTAATCTTCTTCTTCTGACTCTTCTTCACCTTCTGACGATTCTTCTTCTGAATCTTGTCCTTCAACCTGAGCGTGTTCATCTTCATCACTTTCGCTGTTCTCTTCAACTACTTCATTTATTTCGACAGTTGTATTAACGTTGTCTTCATCTCCAGACATGATTGATGTACTACTAGTTATGGTAGTGGTTTTTGTAGTTGTTCGCTGAAATATTGCTGTAGTTTTTATTCCATCGTTTTCCTCGTTGACTATTTCAGTGGAAGTGGTCGTAGCTGTTGACGATTCTGCAAATGCAGATCCCTTACTTTCTTGGGCTTCTGTTTCTGTATTTTTAGTTGTTATTTCAGACAAATCGATTTGATCTTCAGTTTCTTCGATTTCATCTTCACTTTCTTCACTTTCTTCACTTTCTTCCGCTTTTTTTTCTAATCGAACTTCTTCTTCTTTTTCTTCAGTAGCAACATTTTCTGCTTCTTTTTCGGCTGCTAAGCGAGCTTCTTCTTCTTCAGTTGCTAACCGAGTTAATTCTTCTTCTTCAGCTGCTAACCGCGCTAATTCTTCCTCGGAAGATATTTTCTCTGTTTCTCTTTCGGCTGCTAAGCGAGCTTCTTCCTCTTCAGTTGCTAACCGAGCTAATTCTGCTTCTTCGGCTGCTAATCGAGCTAATTCTTCCTCTTCAGCTGCTAATCGAGCTAATTCTTTCTCGGCAGCAATTTTCTCTGCTTCTTTTTCAGCTGCTAAGCGAGCTTCTTCTTTTTCAGCTGCTAAGCGAGCTTCTTCTTTTTCAGCTGCTAAGCGAGCTTCTTCTTTTTCAGCTGCTAAGCGAGCTTCTTCTTCTTCAGCTGCTAACCGAGCTAATTCTTTCTCGGCAGCAATTTTTTCTGTTTCTTTTTCGGCTGCTAAGCGAGATTCTTCCTCTTCAGCTGCTAACCGAGCTAATTCTTCCTCGGCAGCAATTTTATCTGCTTCTTTTTTGGCTGCTAATCGAGTTTCTTCTTCTTCAGCTGCCAACCGTGCTGCTTCTTTTTCTGCAGCATCATTTGCTTTCTTTTCAGCTTTTTCCTTCTCTACAGATTTTTTTAATGCTTCGGATGTTTCCGTTTCAGTTACTAAATTTCTATTAGGAATTATTTGTGTAAACTCGGTCGTATTTAATTTATTTTTATTTTCATATTTTTCTGCATCATTTATGTTTACTCGTGGACGTGTTGTAGGTGTACCAGCAGCTTCTCTTGTTTTATTATAATAAGACAACATAGTGATATTATCGTCCACTTCTTTCGATAAGTGTGGTCTTCTTCTCGGATATGCTTTGCCACCAGCGTACGACACACATGCCAAATGTCCTTTGCCTATTTAAAACAAATGGAAAATTAAACAAGATATAAATAATATTATTCTTGTAAAGTAAAAAAATCATGTACCAATATTGTTATCACGACGATACGAATCTGAATCAGCAAGAATTTTTTCAATATAAGCATCAGATTCTATACGTTGTGCTATAGGTAATTCACTATATCCATTGGATACAGACGAAACTTTATGTCTGATCGTAGGAGTGTATACTTGTTTAAGTAGTCCTGCGGTCTGTGCCCTAATATCCCTCGTAACATCATCAAAGTTCTAAAAATGTTAAAATAACAAAAATTACGGTATATTTTATTAATAACATTTAAAGCATTTATAAAGTAATATTTAACAACGAAATAGTTTCTAATATTTATTATTAATTAATTTAAATATTTCTCACTGTAGCACTCTTAGAGTTTAGATATTCATCAGTAGGATCATATGAAGGATGAGACCTTGGACGATGCTCAATCCTATCTAAAACACCATGAATTGTAGCTGCAGATCTTCTGTGTAATGGTACGTAATGATGATGATGATAAGGATGACCATTGTAAGGTAAAACATTTGGAGATGGTCTTCCAGTTGATGTCGGTGGTGTCAGAATAAATGGAGTAGGTATAGTACACGTCTGATATACTTGATGAGCCTGATTGTAATATTAATTAATTATTTATTTTGAATATATATATATATATATATATTATATTCAATTTACAATATACGAGTATATACTTGTATTGTCATTCTAGATTTAAGATACTTATAATATGGTTATATTATGTAAATAATTATGTATTATGTAATATTGATTAAGATTTAAGTTACTTTTAAAATGTGACTTAATAAGTAACATTAATAGTTACAAAATAAAAAGGTAACTAGATTTATTTTTTGTTACTTAAATATAAAAGCAATGTGTTACGTTACTATTTTTTACTCAAAATTAACTAATTACAATGACATTTTTAGTATTAGTAAAAATTATATTTTTATCATTATATCAATTGATTAATTTAAAAATTAAAATGTAAATCTTCTTATTTCTATTCTGATTATAATATAACCGTAATCAAATATAATATTGATATATACAATTGCATAATCGTTAAAAGTTCTGCTTTTCATATACGCATCATTGTTTGTTTTATCATTAATATTAATTATTTATTATTAGAAAAGATTTAATTTAATTTTATTTATACAGAATTGATAAAACATAATTGTATAAAGTTACTTAATATAAACAATTATAGTTACTTTTGGGTTTAGAGACGTGTTTAAAATTTTAGAATCCCCGGTCTAAATATATTGTTTGATGCTTCCCCAAAAAGATCATAAACTTTTTTCAAAGCCACCCCTATAAATTTGGCGCGAGGGTCCATAGCCTTCTGACTCCCTAAATACGTTCTTGCTTGGGTTGCTACGAAAACTAAATAACGTTATGTACCTACTCGAAAAAGTAATTAGTCTAAAAAAAGGATTTATATGCACAAAAGCCCTCAAAATAGGCATTAAAAATTTACAAATAAATAAATATTAAACATATTAAATATGTAAAAAAAGTAAAAAAGTTAAAAATTTGCAAAATAAAATTGGTGTTATTTTAATAAGAATGATAAATTGTAAATCGTGCACATTTCTTATAAAATTTTAAATAGTCATTTCTAATAATTTACATATAAATCCGTCCCCTAGACTAATTACTTTGCAAAAACGAGTATCTTCCATCATTTTATTATTCAACATTAATTTTACATATAAAAAATGTATCTAATTTAGACTTACCTATATACTATTATAAATTATAAAATATAATTATGTTATAAGAAAATAGAAACCGGTAAATCTAGAAAGTGTTTTTTCTAACGTCTGTTTGTCTATTCTTACATTCGTTGTCGTGGTTATCAATAAGAATATTTACAATTTTTATCCTTTACAATAAATTGTCATAAAAATGTATATTATGTGTTAATTCATAGTTAACAATTCATTTATTATTTTAATTCTGTGTGTAAAAAGTTATAAAGAAGTATAATTGATATAAAAAAACACATTTTTAAAAATTTAATTAATTTAAAAACTTAATTTTAAGTTAATGTTTCAATATTTTATATATATATTTTTTTTAATTGTTAAGATAAAAGAAACCGAAAAAATTAACTTTATATCAAGTTTTAACTCTTTCACTACTGCTGTGGCGTATACGCCACAGAGCGAAACACCACTGAAATCCTTCTGTCTCGTATACGCTTCTGCTTGATTGCCGATAAGGAAATTATAATATACAATTGACTTTTATGCCTTCTAGTATTTTTTATGTCAATATTTATACACTATCAATTGGCCATTTAGCCACGTGATTTATTGTTTTTATTGAACGTGTTTGTTTGTTTTTCTTTTCGATTGTACGGTACAATTTGTACTCATTCATTTAAACATTTTGAGAACTTCTAAAATTTTAAAAGCATAATAACTTCTAAAAAAAAAAAGTTATGAACATTTATTTGGATAGTGCATAGAATGGATATTAATAAAAAAAGCATTTTCATTGTCATAAATTTTTCTGGAGTCAAAGGGTTGAGTTTTCACGAGTTATTGTCTAGGTTTACTGACTAACAATAACGTCCTTCCTATTTGTATGGAAACAAATTATAACAATTGTATGAAAACCAATTAATATATCTCTTTTTGTAGGTGTCGAACCCCTCGGAGCATCCTAGTTGGGTCCCGAACACCAGGGAGTAATCACAGGTAGTGTACTAGTTGGGTCCTGGATTATTTTAGGTGCTACACTAGTTGGATCCCGGATTTTTTTTGGTATTACACTAGTTGGGTCCCGGATTTTTTTTGGTCCTATACTAGTTGGGTTTTTGTAACCCAAGATTTTGTAAAATTAATGTCTTATAAATTTTTACCAACACAAAAGAGATTTTTTTTTAATTATATTTTATATTATATGTATTTTTAATATTTGATTTTTAACACTTAATATTTTTTCATTTGTATTGTATTATATCATATTTTGTAAAATTTCAATCATTTATATTTTTATTATCTCCAGAAAAAAACATTTTTAACCATACCTACCGTCAAAAATAGATCGTAGACAGTCTGGTAGAATGGAAGGAAAATGTTAGTGTAGTATAGTATTTACCGAAAAATATTGGGGACCCAACTAGTATAGTACCTAAAATAATCCGGGACCCAACTAGTGTAGTACCTAAAATTATCCGAGACCCAACTAGTATAGATATTTTAATTTTGGGACCCAACTATGATGCAGCCGAACCCCTTTGCAAGTCGGATATAATACAGGTGGTGGATGTATTGAATTTGAAAGCAATGTTAAGTGGACGTTACATCCTCCATTTTTAAAGGGTTCTGTATAGATATTTTTTAAGAATTTTTAAGAAAATGGAAAATGAATGATTAAAATAAAATGTTTAAATACATTTAAAAAGTAGTCTATAAATAATTCTGTATCCGTACCACATTTTATTTTTGTGTAAACATGAAATTTGTTCAAAAATGTCATGTTTACAAAAAATTATTTTCGAGTTAAAACACCTATTATAAAACATTAAAGGAACATTTTGAATATGATATCATAAGCACAATATCGAATGTATAAAAATCTATTTTTAGTAATTTAAATCGCTATAACTTTTTTGTAAAACGTGTATGAGATCCAAAATATTATTTTTTATTAATTTTACCATAGGTGTTTGGACTCAAAGAGGTCATTTCATTTGTTTTTTTGCATACATGTTATTACCAGTGATGTTCCCACACAATTTTTTGAGAGTATACTAAACCGTTAAGCAGGGATGAGATAAAGACATATTTCTGGGGAGGGGGGGTGCTGACTAAATTCCGAAATACTTTTAATATTCCTTAAAATAAGCATAAAAAAAAGGTCATCAACTTTCTGTTTTTGTCGACTGAGCTGAGTGTTGGGGGGGGGGTGTAACACCCTCACCCTAGTTTCGTCCTTGCCGTTAAGTACCCAAGTCCAAAACATAAATATTCAATATTAAACATATATTTTTCTTACGATTTACAGGAGTAGATGTGAGGATAGAGGTGATTTTGATAGTATGAAAAATAATAAAATAATTAAAAGTACTTAATTATATTTCTTTTTAAAGTAGTATAGAGGTCTACAGTGGGAAAATTAATAAATATAAATTCCAAAAATAAACGTATTCATAAAAAAATAAAAATAGACTAAAACTTTTGAGGCTTTTCTACGGTACTTATGCTTTTTTCCTTTGCGTATAACTTGAGATTAGAGAGTATACGCAGTATATCCATGATTTTTCAAAAAAATCATGAGAGTATACCCTATGGGAACACCACTGGTTATTACTACTAAAAATGATTAGTGTGATGCCCTCTTAAACAATTTATTTTGATAAAAAGATTCTGAGCGATGCTTGGTATAGTATTTTTTTCATTGATTTCAATTTTCCGTTATTTTTGGCAGTTTTTCTTTACAGTTAAGAAGCTATTGAGAAAACTGAAAATCAACCTTTTTAAAGTACCAACTATAATACATTTTCTGTTAAAACCATATTCATCTGAAAAATCCTACTTGATTCCTTCTACTCTTGTATACATCATACAACAAAACAAATTACAGTTCAACATTTTATAAAAATTATTGGAAAGTGATCAAAAAGTTTGTAGCAATTTTATCAATTTTTTTTCATAGTTTTATTTTACACTAAATAAAATTACTGAAGAAATGACCCGTTTAAAGTACCAATTAGAATGAGTTAAGAGCCAAAAAATTAGAAATCTTTCTAATCAAAAACTCTTACCCAATTCTTTCAATCCCAAAAAATGTGTGTCCATACATATAAATATAAGTTGATAACTATGAAAATTTTACATATTATTTTCCAATTTATAAACATTTTTCATTAAGATCGGTAGTTTTTCATAATGTTTTAGAAAATTACTTAGAAAATCAAAAAAGAATCTTTTAAAGTACCAACTAGAAATATTAATTTACAAAATATAAAGAGGGGTAAAGCATCTTCAAAGGGAGGCCACCTCTTGCTTCCTAGTTTATGCCAATGTTTCAGAAGGGTGAGACTTCTTTTAAGTACAATATTTTTGAATAATTAAGAAAATCAAATTCGAATTTTTTGAAAATAAAAAAGTTAACTTTTTTTTAAACTGAATTCTAAATATACGCTTAAAAAATTTCTGGAAAAATCGAAATTTCATCAAAATAACAGATTACTTATATATTACTTTTGTTAAATTGTGCTGTCGGTTATCATTGTATTTAATGTGCCCCAGTGAGTTGGTAGTAGCGTAATAAGTTATAATTTATAATTATAATATTACTAGTATAATATATTTTAATAATAAATATTTGTGGACATTAACTAGTTAAACAGATAATTTTTTTTTTAAATATTTTAACTTAAAAATGACTATAGTTAATGGTTTTTGGCATTAATTTAGTAATTTAACGGATTTTAATTTTTATTCGGTACCTGTCAATCTTTTTAACAGTTTTATAATCATGCAGTATTAATAGTATTATATTTATACATTGGGAGCAGAAGTAGGCACGTATTTGAGGAGGGGCGATGGGAGTGGTCGCTCCCCCCCCCTCAAAGCCCATGTGATATTTTACCAAATCAGATAATTAATTAATTGTGTTATATAATTATATAATAATACCCAACCATTATGATACTTTAAGAACCGTTGTTAATTATTATAATTTCGTAAGCTGAATAAAAATTTTTTGGTGATACTGTGATATCTTAATAAAAATATGATATATTTTATATGTATAATAAAAATAATATAAATTGGTCCTCCGTCGTGTATTCTTCATTATCTAGCAGTGAATTTTATTGGTGCGATTATATTGTGTTACCAGTTAACTGAAAAATCAAATTGTCTGTTTTAGTTTTGGCAAGCCCTCTATTGTATTATTGTAGTAATTTACGTTTATTATTATGAATAAATGAAAATTTTTAGCAGGAATAATATGCTAACGAGTTGGCTGTCAAAGAGCATTCAAGTAGGAAAAACCTATTAAATTTATTAGTTGAGAAAAATGTTATCTAGTGTATCAGAAAAATTGTCATTCCAGTAGAAAAAATAGTACAAAATTTCTCTAAAAAGAAAAAAAAAAGAAAAATAGACTTAATATGAAAAAACTAAAATTATATTGCTTGTTAAAATATATTTATTTACAAGAGTTTATTATGTGTACATTTTATATTTGTATTATTAGTTTAGGTACCTACTATTAGTTTATTTATATATATATATATATATTTGGGTCTAGAATATTTCTAAAAAATTATCGCCCCTCCCATAAAACTATGATCAAGATACGTGCCTGTGCAGAAGACGATTATTGTGAGTTATTTTTACATATTTTAGATCAAAATTTAAATATAATAGTTCGGTATTTAATATTTAAAAAAATAGTAACATCCATGCAAATTATTTATATTTTTTTGAACAATTAAAAAAATTCGAATCTTTATTTGTTTAATGGAAAATAAAAAATAAACTTTTTTTTTAAAAAGAGTTAAGTTAATATTTTTTTAAATTTTAACTTTAAACTTAACGAATTAAATTAGGTAATGTTTTTTTAACACTATACATTTTTAACTGGAATAATTTGGTTAAATATAACTTAACGTAGATAGATATTTTTTGATTTGGAATACATTTACAATGATATATAATAAAAAAACATTAAAAAAGTATATATCGAAATAAGCGGTCGGATTTCTTATACAACCAATCATTGTTGCCGGTTAAAAATGCACGAACGTCGTGGCTAAAACATCGTAATACCTGCTACAAAAGTTTATACAAATTATATATGAACTTACAAATCGTTTTTCCAGGTTTTCGTTGTAGGGCGTTATATGGCTGCCATACAACGGCATGATCAAAATTTTATAATTCAGCTCTCGGGACTCTAATCTTCTTTGTCTATGATACTCTCGTTAATACAATACAATATGTCATTTATTCGGTATCATCGCGAGAAAAAAGTAATCAAAATCTTCGGCGGGTGACTGGAAAATCTCGTAAGTCCTGTCGAATAGTTGGGGACCATCGACAATACCGTGATTTGTAGAATAGATAAAAGGCATAAAAACCGTTCAGAATAAAATAATCTTTTTTTCGTATTATTTTGGCCCTGGTAGAAAAACACCGCCCGTTCAATTTTATTTAAAATTATATATGTAAGACTTATAAAATTCTTCTGATGAACTAAAATGCAATGCTGGACATATGGGAAGGGGATTCAAAATTATTAACTTGGCGGTTTTTTTAAGAACGTTAATTACAGAAATATATATTAAATATATGTACCAATGTACTTATTAACTTATACATAAATATATCATAAAAATATTTATATTAATCTTATCTGAGATCATTAACAAATTAAAATAAAACGTGTTTGTTAATAATACATTAATACAGACAAATTGTAAAGATTATAAAATACATTATAATATTATAAACATTTAAAACACATTTTATTTTATAATTTATTTTTAAATAGTCTAAATCAGGGGTGGTGAACCTATTTTGGCTCAAGTGCCAACATTTTGCAATCAAAGTTTTAAAAAAGTCTTAACGTGCCAAAAAATATTCCTAATAAGATTTGCAAGGGTCGAAAAAATGTTCCGACCCAACCCGTGGGAAATTTTAATTCAGCATAATGCGTTTCATCCCAAACCTAAAACACAAGTCAAGATAACATTTGAGATATATAATATAGTTAACTATCTAACTATTATTTTTTTGGAGGTTTTGTTATATCTTTTGTTTTTTGACATTTTAAAATTTAAAATAATCATTAATAGTTAGGTTAGGTATAAATTATCAATAAAATTCTTTATTACTATCTTTATTATAAGAATGACCACAATACTACACATATTTTAAAATTATAATATTCATAAATAAATGTTATTGAAAAATATACTAAAATTTTTATAAATATTTTTTTTGGAAAGGAAATATTTATAATGCTCATAATAAATGTTGCATTGTTCCTATTCTTATTTCGTTTATCTATAGTGGGAAAAGGCTTTGAAAGTGGGAGGGTGATTAAAAACTGTTCTTTTTTGAAAGGCATAGAATACAATAATAATTATATACCAATTTAAAAGGTATTTATCAAACCAAAATATAAAAAAATAAATATATAAATACATTTTACAAAAACCGAAAATTATAAAATAATAAAACTTAACATTTTATACTCAAAATTTAGGCGTCTATCTTTCATTTCACTAAACAGGTTTTCTAAGTTGTTTTATTTTAATTTTCTGCGAATATGATACTGAATTTTTATCTACTATATTGTAATAATATAATATACACCAATAATAAAAGAATAAATTAAATAAATAATAAAGAAATATAGAAATTATAGAAATGTGCACGCGTCACGAACACGAACACAGTATTACAATTAATACAATTGTATATACTCGTACACATTATTCCGTACTGTTCTGTAGTCCACATGCATGTCGGGCGACGATTCATATCGTTCCGGCGGCCGCATTATTACCGAATTTCCCCTCCTATGTTTTTGTGTTTTTATCGTATAGTTATGATTAGTAGATTAATATAGGCGATTGTCAACGTCGTCCCAGCGCCGAGCGCTGTTCGTTACTCGATAATCGCGCAAATGAATAATAGGTAGGTTCCTAATTCAATCGTGCTATTACCTACATACATTTTTATTACCTTATAGTACATGTTTTCATAACAATGAAAAATAATTTTTACTTTTAATAATAATATTTTGATAATGCATTACAATGTAAATATAAATAATTGTTAATATTTAAATCAATATCTAACTTGTTAATAAATAATTACCAAACCAGCCAAAACCCGACTTTTTTGATGGAAACTGCACGAAGGAAAATTCCTCGAAGATTTGTTTACTATGGTAATGAAGTAAATTAAAGACAATTATAGCTATCATTTATGTGATTAGGTTAACAGTTATTATCATTTGTCATTAAATGTCGTACAATTTTAAAGTATACCTACTGGTCCACAGTGTGACTGATTGAATCCAAATAGTCCTAAATTACGCCCGGCGATTACAATTTTAAACATTATAAAGAAATCGGTAATCCTGATTTTAGGCTTTTATATGAAGTTTAGAATTCTCAGTAGTGTCAATATGTCTGTCCGTCCGTCCTTATAATGAGTCTCAATAGTTACTAGGGACGAGAGAGATTGTTTGACTTGATAAACGATTGTTAATTATTATTCTATATAACATAACCTGAAAATCTAATATGTTCAAAGAAGGGTATTTCTAATTTGTTTATATATTCATTAATTATTATTAACGACATATGACGATAAATGAACATTTTTAATTTTTTAATTAAATAAAAAATATAAATTCATTATTAAAATGAATATCTCATATTTTTTTTGTAAATATGCTAAAATATTTGTTAGTAGAATATACTATCGGATATAATGACATAGATGTCATTATTATTCTTATTCAATTTGTTAAAATACTCTTAAGAGTAATTTTAAGAGTACCTACTCTTAAGTGCCCGAAATCATAGCCCATATAATATACATTTTCTGTGTGCCTGAAACGTTTTAAATAAAAACGAATAAAAAATCCGCGAAACGTTGCCGAACTATGTACATTTTTTTTTTTTCAAAATTGTTAATCTATAATTTTTCTGGGAGAGTTCAATAACTTTTTAGAATTAACTTTCATTATAAATAACTATAATATAATAAATAATTCATGTTGCGATGTGTACGTAGATACACAATAAAAAACTAATGTACAAGTGCGTACAAACTAGGAACCAAGATATAAAGGACTAGACATAAGCGTTGAGAACATTTTCCTGAAAGTTTATTCAGTAGTAGTGTGTGGAGGTATTTGACATTTTCGATAGCGCTACTTATAATCGTATGTAAATATTATAAAATATGCTAATACAAAATAGATACATAGGTTAGTGTTTATAAGTCAATGTAGATAGCGCCAGTGTGATAAAAAGTTAAAAATATTCCTGCACACCGCTACTGAAAAGACATAACGACGTAGAAGCGAGTGAGCAATATTATGTAAGTAAAAATAGGTCAAATAATGTTTATTATAAGTTTTTCATAGAAATATTTTGTATCATTTATAATTTCAACGTTTCGGTAACATATTTATATGTTTCTTGAAAAATATACCTATTTTTAGGGAAATACACCGTACACCGTCCTGCCATATCAGTAGAGTCCTCTTAGTTCGTAGTATAAACATAACACTTCTAAAAAAAATTTCTGTTTATCCCTTAAAAATGAGTCGAATAAATTGCTTTCTGTATATGACACCTGTATACTGTCTGTAAATTTGACAGCTCTGTCTTCTCTTGCATCTACCCAATAGAAGTCACACGACATATTGCTAACATTTTGATGTGCATTATAAATACCACAGACCCGATGATTTTAGTATAGTATGAACTAAATTCTAAAGTAACAAGTGTCGTTTACCACTTATAGTCGCTTGATTGCGAAATAGTTTTCAAAAATAAGGAACGCAGTGTTGTAAATGATAATACACCATAAAAATTCTGAATAAAATGTTTAACGACTGTCAAATATAGACTGGACAATAATTACTGCCCATTAGTTTTTAAATGTAGATTCAATTTTATTTTAGAAACAAATATACGAATATTTTAAAAAACATTATAATAGTGGTCGAATTAAGGAGAACGCAAGAAGATTAGATTTATTCTGCTATTTTTAATATTTTGAAAACTCCCTTTAAGTTTTACTAATAATAATTTTAATTTTATCGGAAGAATATTAGGTACGTCATGTTTTTAATATAAGCATACATTATTTAATTAAATTTGTACCTAATGCAATTTTCCAAAAACAATTAAATATGTATATTGTACCTATATCTCTGGTTAATAATCTAATAATCTATAAGAAAGACAATGTCATAATTAATGATGTTAAAATATGTTAAAAGTTGAATATCAAAATAACAGGTTTCCATCGATTAAATTAAAAATAACCAATGCATAGGCGTAGCATAGGAGGGGGCTAAGGGAGTATAGCCCACCTCAGTCAAGCCCCTTCAAAAAAAAATGTTTAATAGGTGTTAAACTTTATGTGTTTGTACAGTATTTTTAAAAATTTTATTTCATTTCAATGTTCAATACAATTTTTAATGGGTTTGGATAGTTTTATGACAATGAAAAGAATTTAATAGTTCACAAAATCAATCATTTCTTAAAAATAACATATTAATATTATTAAATAAACAAGAAGATTATTTCATACTGGATAAAGATGTGTATATTTTTGAAAAATTTTGTGATAAACGATATAAAAGATAAAAAATATCGTTTCTCACTTTCTCAGTAAAATCCCATGATATGTTATTTTATAATAATAAGAAAATTAAGAAAAGAAAATATTTATTTGTTTATATATAATTCTTTGTACATTACATATGTACTAGTACAATTTCCTATAGTAATAAGATACACCTCAAAAAGAAAATTTGCATTGTTCTTGGGACACAATTTAACAAAATTTAGATCATTTTGTATTTTGTTATTTTCTATATTGAAATTAACACATTAAGTTTAATAGGTAACTTATAAAATTAAAAGTTAATTTGAATAAAAAGTACCTGACGTTTAATATAAACTTAATTTTTAACTTAGTTATAACTTTTAACTCATCAATGTCCAGCCTTAGTGTATCAGTTATATATTATATATGTATAGTTATTAGTGATAACTAATATTACTAATATACTATTAACAGAGAACTAAGGTGTGTACTAATGTGTGAGCTATTTAGTATTTGGCTAAATAGTAATGTTGTGGTGGGTATACTTGTGTGTTTGCTTGTATCTATTTCTTATTTTAAAATTAAAAATTCTATGATTTAATAATAGGGAATTTGTATTATATAATATTGTCTTCTCCTTAGCCAAATAGCAAAATTATAGATATGTTATGTTATATTTAATAATATAATATTGTGTTATTGCTATAAGTATTAGATTGGTACCTATATATTTTTATATTTAATTTGTTACTCGTTTTTATTATATCCTTCCCGAGTTTTCATTATCCATTGGGTAAAGTTATAAATTTCTTGAAAAATATTGCCGTTAATAAAATTTTCAAAAAAAATTTTTTTTGAAAATAAATTATATTCTACGAGTAATTTTTCAGGACATTTTTAACTGAAAGAAGGGTTTCCATGGTCGAGGGAAAGGATTTGGCTATGCGAGGGAGATGCTGAGGAAAGATCGTGTACTGGTGTTTCTTACAAATTTATTTATGACTTAGTATATCACGTTGGAACTATAGCCCCCCCCCCCGGCATTTGTTCACGCTACGTCTAGGGCCAATGTTACAAACATTTATACTTAGTTAATGTCATCGACTCTTTGGTAACAAAAGTAAAATATTGTTATGAAAAAAATCATAAAATTATATTAGTAAAAATTTCATTAAACGGTGAAATTTGCTTTTCTACAACACATGCTACACAGCACACACCACAGATATATTTATAATCTATTAGATTTATAACAATATTAATAAATTTAAATTTTGAAGTTATAGGTATAAGTACCTACTTGCAGTTTTAATTGATTGGTCGTTTAGTTTTATACATAATCATATGTGCGCGCGTTTTTTTAAATATATCAATTAATATTACATTGACATTTAACATCACCACTTTAATTTCACAATAGTATTTATTTTTATGATAAATTATTAGATAAGCTACATTTTATGAAATGTTCATAATTTTTATATTCATATGATAAAGCAAGTAAAGTATGCCAAGGGAGTTCATTTATTAAAAGCTCATGAGTCCAACTTCTTTTGTTTACGATTCGAGCACTGTATATATTACAATATCTTTAATTTATATTTTTAATGTATAGACATATTATAGGTATTATAATCTAGTATAAAATAATAAACACTAACCTATTTTCCTAGAAATTCAAGGAGATATTGTTTATTTGAATACGAAACATACTATTTTATATATTTAATTTAGAACACAAATACCTACGTGTTATAATAACGATTGTATGTTTACATTTCGTAATAGGCTTGCCAACATATTCGAATATAAGATAATAAAAAAAAATTAATACAAATTATGTCTTTGTAGGAGAGTATAGGGAAGGAAAGGAATCTATATATATATATATATATTCATTTATATTGTATGTTATGTACCAAATACTTATATATTATTATTAGGGTTAGGATTTTATAGGATTTTTCATATTTATTTAGTTTATTAAAAGATAGATATGTGAATTAGAAATCCGTTTCACTTACTGGAAATTAAAAATATGTTATGTATATACACACAAAACACATATATTTGACATTTTGAGTATTTTTATTAATAAGTTCATAAATTAATTTATATATATATTTATATATATATATATTAACATTTAGGAAAATTTTAGATCAATAATTATTATTGATAAATCTTTAAAATGTACAACTATAAAAATTTATTTAAAATAAATTATTTAAAATTTATAACTTATAAATGTATACATTTTTATTTTTTTTTAAAAATAAATGCATATTGATACATTATCATTTTTAAGGGCATATTTTTAAGCATATTTTTAAGAGTTTAAGAGTATATATTTCATGGTTTCTTAGGGCATGTATATCCGAAACCTAATTATTCTGATATAATTTAGACCAGTTATTAATTATTTATAATTAAAACCTTTTTTTCTATTTATGTTTTAACGACAACAATATTAGTAATTACCTTGTAGTATGTAGGCGGTATGTCGTAGCCATCGGACGAGTACAGAGGCTGTAATCAAGTACAAATAATATTCATTTTTAAGAGGATAAAATGAAAATAAAACAATAGTAAACTACATATTGAGATATTCTTTTTACAATAAATTATATTTATTTTTTAACAATAACAACAACAACAACGATAACGACAATATCGAAATAAATTATAATATTATTATATATCTTTAAAAATAAATATATATTTAGAAGTAATATTTTTTGTATAACGACGTTATTGTTATAATTTTCAGGTGTGGATATTAATTAATAATGATAATAGGTACCTATTATAATATATTATTAGATTCTATATATATTATATTAGGCATACAATATTATATACCAGCGATAGGTTATTAATATAATATTTACTATATTAGTATAGTATATTTTGTATTATTAAAAATGCGTGCGTGCGTCGTATTCTGTGGGTGTAAAATATATGCCTAACCTAACCTATAACCTATAATATTGTTACATTAAACCATTTTTTTTTTTTATATTTTCAAATTAGTATATTTATTATATATATATATGTGTATAGCGTATACGCGTATTTTTTGATTTATCGTTTTTGGCTCAATAACTTTTTTAGGTCAATAACAATAATAATAATAATAATTATAATTATAATTATAATTAATAATTGATTAGACGCGGTAAGAGTAGTGACGGTATGTCGGTGTTCCACCGGGCAGACGTCCGGACGTGGTTGACGAATACGACGAGTGATATCCGCCGGGACGGCCGTCCGACGAGGAGCTGGTACGGGTTACTTTCTCGGTGGTATAGCTAGTGCCCGGACGTCCTGAGGACTCGACGCGTTGCTCGGTATGGTATTCGTATTGTCTTCTGGTTTCGATCGGCGCAGGAGTGCTGTACGATGAGCTCACGGAATATCTGCTGGGCGTCTATATACATATAAAACACAACGCGCACGCATTTTTTTATACTGTCTTTTATAAAAAAAAAAAAAAAACTAAATAAATAAATAAAAAATATGTTCCTAGTATAATATTATTGTATCCAGGACTTGGAACTTTATGCGTTTAAAAACTTAGTCAAACACGTGTGCCTATAATATAATATATTATTTATACGTTCAAAATCAAAACGTGCAAGGTGACATGCAGTATTTACTTGTAATTTTTTTTCTATTCTAATACACAATCTTTACAAATTTCCATAATTATTACAAATTTCGATACTCCGATATAAACGTACACGAACTGTCTTCTTTCTATCCATAATCGTTTATCCGCTGCCAGTGCTTAATATTATATTATATTATTATAAAACAAATAGTGGTAGACTACTATACAGTAGCGGTAGAGTTGGTTGGAAATTTGATTACCTATCATTCTTTTAATGTCGATGTTTTTTTTTTTTTTTATTATTAA
Organism: Pemphigus obesinymphae; assembly: GCA_025469235.1. Classification (NCBI taxonomy): domain Eukaryota; kingdom Metazoa; phylum Arthropoda; class Insecta; order Hemiptera; family Aphididae; genus Pemphigus; species Pemphigus obesinymphae. The sequence continues at coordinate 72,874 of JAIPRL010000977.1, read as the reverse complement.
TTTACAAACACGAATTAAGCAATAATACGAAAATATTCTAGATCGTTAAAATATTATCATAATACGCAAGAATATGAAAAAAAAAAAAGGTTTTTGTATTTTATATTTATATATGTATAAAATGAACCGCGTACTTGATACACCTTTCCTAACAAATAAAATTATTTGCAAACGCATCAAGTTCCAAGTCCTGATTACTATCGTATATCTAATAATAAAAAAAAAAACAGAAACGTGTCGGAAACGTCTCCCCGATTAATGTGTATAATTGCAACGAATTAAAAGTAAAAAAAAAAAAACAATAATAAAAACAAAATGTTCATTTCGGTACCATAATATAATTTATTACAGGTATATCATAAATATTATATATTATAATAATATATATAATATGTATAATATGTATCTTGTATATTATTATAATAATATAGTTATGTTATATAATATGTTATGCTTATTATTACCAACACCGTCTATCATATATAATATGTATAAATAATAAATAACGCTCGTACTATATATCGTATATCGTTTAAACTAGGGATGGGAAGAAATTCGAACGTTTCGATGAAAATTATTATATGTTCCAAAAACCAAGTCGGAGAATAATTATTCTCAAAAGAATTATTGTCGATTTAAATTTCGATATACTGGAATAAATACGGCGAGTGTATAACTACGGTATACATAAGATATCACCTACGGCGATAACGTTTTCACAAATTTCGAATAAAATACGAAGTTCCACTTATATCCCAAGTTTAAACTATATTATTACGTATAGGCAGGCGCCTAAAATATGTAAGGTATACATTAAAAATTACGTATATACACGTATGCATTACGACTAGGTATAATATTAGTATAGATATTTATATATAAAAAAATAAATAAATAATTTCGCACGTATATTATTTTTGGGTTTTTCGTTTCGTGTTGTTTTATTTTTTTTGATTTGTTTGAAATATTTATTTTTTTAATAACGATATAACGTTGGCGGCATCGAGCTGAACAGGATTCTCCTGCGTGTATGACCCTCGTGTCCTTCGGTGTCCACGCGGTGCAAGTGACCCAGTCGACCCTTGGAGGGTATGGTTTCCGTTTCATGCAAGTGCCGACGAGCCAGTGCGGACTTAATCAACTCTTTGGTATCCGCCTCTACGTCCGTCTCGGTTCCGGCACCGAGGAATTCCCGTTGTTTCTGATTAAGGTCACTGCGAAGATCGCTTTTCCGGGCGAACACTAGATACGGTAACGGGACCTGGCTGGGACGGGGAACGTTAGGGACCTTGTTCCACGGGACACGGGCCGTGTTTCTGGTAAACGCGGCCGGTTTGGGTTGACCGTGTTCTTGGTGGTGATCTAACTATAACACACACACACACGCCCACACACACTGATAAGTATACGTATCCTCTACCTATATTATGTAATATGTATAATGTATAATGTAAGATATGGAAAAAAGCATAGCGTATTTACTCAAACGATTTTGACGTGGATTTTTCAAAGATCTTATATAGAACCCTATAAAAATCAATCCGAGTTTTCTAATAGTTTATAGAAAAAATTTGGCTAAAATATCATTTTTTTTTTCAAAACATTTATTCTATTTTTTTCTCAAAGATTGAGAAAGGGGTCGAGAAAAAACCTGGGATCTTAGTAGATGTTGCCTGCAGGTCGTCATATGTATGTTATGTGTTTATGCGGTTACACGCAGTCAAGTTTTAAAATACTGAGTTTTAGAAACAAATCTTTGATTAGAACGGTCATCCCTTAGAAGTTAAATTATTTTTCTATTACTTGTGTCTATATACCTATTATTCGACATTAATAGTCAACAATAATAATGATATAAAATTAAAATTTATTGAATTTACATTAAAGTTTCACACCCATTTCATGAAACTCAATTTTTCCTAAAATTGTGATTCCACTGATAAAATGTAATATAACATATTTCTAAAATACTTTTATTTAAAAGGACGTAACACACTGGCTTTGTAAGGGGTCCTGTATATGCAGTTTAATAGAAAATAAAAATCCTATATTTTAAAAATAGTCCTTGTTATCACGTTATTTGTTAAAAATCAGGTTCACGCTTTGTAACTAAACTAATCTATAACTCTATAATCCTCTCTTAGTGATCGCAGAAGTAGAATGTTCATATAATATAAAAGATGACAACATTTACAATGCCCAAGCATAGGGTTTTTTTTTCGATATATTTTTTTAATATCTTAACATTTTCAGTTTTTTAAGTTAAAAATGAAAACATAAAAATATCTTTTAGCTAAAAAACTCTATGTTTGGGCATAGCAAGTATTCTTATTTCTCATATTTTGTATACATTTGACTCTGCATTACTGAGAGTGAAGCTGTATTTAAATATCGTGAATGTGATTTAATACCGTTAAAATGGTAAATTGTACATTTAAAAAATACCAATATTATTTCTAAAACTGGTTAAAAATGATTTTCTAAAACTCGAAGTTCTAATAATTAACTTACTTTAGGTATATCCCATGAACAGGTATAGGTATATTATAATGTTAAAGTTAGAATCTTTATGACTACATATTATTATATTTTTACGATACTTGTAGTTATTGTGTCAATTTTAAATTGGAAATAAATTATATTAGTGAAGTCTAGAGTTTCAATTTACATACGTATTTTGTACCTATAAGTACCTCCACCTATAGGTTAACCTATTCCTAACCTATACTCGTATAGTTGAATATTTGACCATTCAGATGAATGGTATACTCATGGTTATACATATAAATTGCTCGTTTTTATTTATACTATTTTGTTATTGTATTTTTTAAATGCATATTCTCGAATCAATTTATTATCATCATAAAGATCCGAGGCTTTAGATCGATAAATTGGCATAGAAATCAAGAAAACTCGAGTATTTTTTGCTTTAATGTAATAATTTATTTATAGTGCTAAAAGTAGACATTTATTTTTAACCTACTTTTCACCCCTAAAATTTAAGCTATTGTTATGGATATATATCTCAACTCTTTAATTTAAAAAATATAAATGTACATCACTGATGAATAATGGGAATTTAGTTTGTTTTATTATACATAATAATATTAAACGATCGATTGTACCGGGCAATATTATAGGCAGGTATTGTTTTTCAATTAAATTAATAAAATACACAATATTGTTTCATCAGCACGTATTTTGTCGATAAACACATATTTTGTAATCACAAATGACTACCACGATTAATACATTTCATTAAAAATAAATTGTAACATATATTTTTTGGATTACTTAAATAAATTGTAATTATATACGATTGAAAAACAGGATGATTTGTTAATATGAAATAATAATAATGTTCAAAACGTATAGTAAATATTGAAATGTAAATATAATAAAGATAACAGCTAGATATTTGCAGCTATCTCTAATTAATATAGTTACATAAACTATTATAGGTAGGTATATGTAATATTTATTTTAAGTATATTTCATAAAAAAAATGGTAGGTACTATTTGTGTATTTTCAATAATAATAATATTTTTAAATAAATATAGGTATACCTACCAATAATAATATAGTAATAGTACTTAAGTAATATTAAAATTAAAAAGTATATACAATTTGAGCTTAAAATTATTGAAGTAAATAATAATAATAGCAAAAAAAAAAAAAAAAACAATATCAAAAGTATAAAAAGAAGAATAATATTGCAAAAATTAAGTACCATAATTAAATTAATGTAGGTACCATATAATATAATAATAGCCACTAATTTTCAATAATTTATTGAGTAAATATTTATAGAAAAAAATGGGTTTTGAAAGTTTAACAAAATTTAATTTATTAATTATTGTGTGTGGGTTGGAAAGTTTTTAAGAATTTACAAATTTAAATTTAGATTTGTATTTTTGCGTTATTAATAAATACGGAGCCCCAGAAATGGTCAAGTAGCCAAATACTGTTGCGCATAAATTATACAGTATATCAAGAACATTCCATATACATTCCATAAACAATAACACATGTGACATGAATGTACAAAAATAAATTAAAAATTATCTGACAAAACTTAATTTTATGTATCTAAAAATGAAAATTGTTGAAATGTAAAACATGTGGTGTTGGTAATAGTATATTTAGCATATTATATATTATTTATTGAGTACAGAATAACTTATTTTATAATACCAAATAATTTAACCTACCTAACGTATTATAATACCTAAGATATGGTCGTCATCGTTGTCGAACATACACAAACACACTAAGTAGATAACTTTAATTAACATATCACATACACACATATATATAATATATATATACTCTATACCCATAAATCAACTACACAGTGAACACAGTCAATGGCGTATATTATGTGCGTGAGAAATGCATTTTCCCTCAAAATGTAATTATTTTATAATATAAAAATAATTGTTTTTTTTTTTCAATGCGGCTATAATCAATATGTTACCCCCCTCGCAAAGAATTCATATAATATTATTACACCACTGGCTATGTACTTTGAAGAAAAAAACAAAGCATTTTTTTTTTCAATATATTTTAAACATATGGTGGAAGTATCGATATTTGTTAATAAAAATACAATCAGTGCTGTCAAAAGGTTTCAAAGGACCTCGGCGCCCAACATATCCTGGGTTATTTTATTATAATATTATCATATTATATTAAATATAATATTATGAACGATCACTATACGCATTTATATTTAAAAAATAAAATAGCCTAATATAATATTATAGGTATAGGGGAAAAATCAATACCTAAAGTAAAGTACCTATATTATAATGTATAAAAATATTTTTATATTTATTATCGGTTTATTAACGCGATTTTTGTTGAAACATGGTAGAAAATATAAAAAAACGTTACAACAATGTACATAATACGCTGTTCTTGAAACGTACATTAATTTTTTTTCTTTTTGTATATATATATATATATAAATATAGGTATGATATTTTATTGAATTTTTTTTTAAAAAAATAAAACTGAAAACACAGTGAAATACAATATACCTATCTATACTTTAATGTCACCTTAAGACAGCACTGTGGATGAATGAGTATAGGTATATAATTTTATATATTTTTTGAATTAAAAAATTAAACCATGCATAGGTATATCGCAACGTTTAGGTATACGTATATAGGTGGTATATTACAACTCGTTCTAAATATTAGTTAATACTCTAAACGAATAAAAATTTTTGAAAAAAAAAAAAAATAACACTTACGGTGACGGAATACGAAGTGGACGGTTTGTAATAAGCCGGCCTGCGGGAAGTGTAAAAGTCCGAAGAGTAGACCATGTTTGTATCGTTGAAATGAAATGTACTTTCAGGAGAAACGACTCAGACAACCCTTTGACCGGATCGTGCGAACTGCAGTGATGAAGTTTTTGCAGGGATTACTGGGTCTGAAGCTCAAATCACTGAAATGCTTTAAATAAAACGGTGTTATATATAATGTATATATATATATATAAACGCACGCGGTACATATGTGTGGTTTTTCGTTTGTTTTTTTTTTTGGTGGGGGGAGGGGGAGGTATACGATCGCGTCTCGAGTGGTGTGCACTCGGCGGCGACGTCCACTCCGTTGGCGCTGACTAATCGGCCGTGCCGTGACGCGCACCCGAAACGGGATTTATAATTAGAACAGAATGTAACAGCCGTCGTGGTTGTTTTCTATATAACGCGAATAACAACAAATATAATAATAATTATATTGTTATTACGAAAAAGATCTATATGGATCCACGAATGACGTGTACGTCCGACAATAAATTGGCAATGACAATGATTGATCAATATAATATGTATAAACTTATTTATATACCTAATATATTACATATTATACTTATACGAATACGAGTGTGATGTATTAGCAGCCCCTAAAATATTACGTTTTTCGTACTATACATTTAGACCATTTTTTTTTTTTTTTATGATTAGCTTTTTATTTTTCACATCAACATTATAGTATCTAGAAATGTAAAATTTGCTAATTTGATTAACACACTTGCTAATTTTGTACTACACATTAAACTTTTCGTACCTACCACACAAAGTGTGTTGTATACTGCACACAATTTTAGGGGCTGATATTAGTATAGGTAATTGTACGTCTACTTCGTATTGTAATAATAATACATTTAATACAAAAAATTGTAATAATTTCGCCCCTCAGTTTTCACTATCGAATTGTAATTTTCTAATTTTTTTTTTTACAAATATACAATACATATATAGGTATTGTCGCATTTCCGTAACCCGCGCAGCTACATACAACGACTTCACTGCGATACATTATTCCGTATAAAGCTCCTGCAATTTTGTACCACTATTTTTTTTTTCTCATTTTTATTGATAAAGTTCCAAGTAAACCCATTGTTGCCACGGGCACTGACCTTTAAAAAGTCCATTTCTATCATAGAAATCAAAAATTGTTATTATAGGCGCTATGTCGGTATGAACATACTATTATATTATGTGACTATTATTAGGTATCGTAGAATCGTCGTTTCGGCATTTGTCGATATTTCTAATTTTCCGTTATTTGTACAATCGTCATTACCAGTACCTACCTATATACACCATTAATTCTCGGATTCATTGATAAATTAAATTAGTAGGTATTTAACATTTTGTTTTCATACTGCAACGCTCCCGTGATAAAGAATTAGGTACACGAAAATACAGTGAAACACCGGTACACTATCGTCGACTTAATAATTGTCCAATGTAACAATAATAATCTTAATATTATTATCAAATTTAAAGATTGTATACATACATTTTTTTAAATACCAGTAGGTTTACGTTTTCCAAAAAAAAATACACATAACACACGTCGTGGCATAATATCAAATATGCATAAAAATTAACAATACTTTATACAATTTTCAAACGCGCCATTAAAATAAAAACGTGTAAATTATGTTTCAATTAAATACGAAGTTATATTATCATTAAAATTATATTACATATTATTTAATAAATTATTATTTATAAAATATAAATAATTTAAACTAATTAAATTAGTGTTTATTTTTTTATAAATTCTATAGTTAAACTGAATTATATAGCCAATAGATAGGTGTACCTATACATAATATTAAATATAATTTAATATAGTCGCGGTGGGAAGGTTCTTTTTACTTTGAGGACTAAAGTCTAAAATGTACATAAGCTAACATTAAACCAGGATTTATTTATTTTTTTAAAAAACGTATCAGTTTTTTATAATAATGTATTAATTATTATTATGAAAATAATCAGACGGCTACCTCTAATACTTACCCACTTAAAACTTTTTTTGTAATCACGTGATTAATATTACCTACCTTACTTCGCACCATTATTGATTCAATACATAGGTCTGTATATTAACAGAATTTCTTATCTTCAAGTGAGATAGACATATTTTAGAAAAATAAATTTTTTCTCACTGTCTATATTTTAGATTTTAGAACATTAATTACATAATTCCTATTATTATAAAATTTATAAAAGTTTTATAATTAAAAGTATACTTTAAATAATTTTATTAGAAAATTGTCCACGTTAAAAGTGAATTTAATAACTACGGTTTATTGCTCTTCAAAATAATATTTATAATAACAATCGAACTATTTTAATATTTAGCACTTAAAAATAAAATATTAAACAAATATGTTTTTTTAATATAATAGTATAAATTGTCCTAATATTTTTCAGAGTAAAAAAGGAAATAAGAAAAATCAATACATATACATATACATATATACATATACATTTATATGTAAATAATGTAATACTTCTATAATAATAAAAACATGCTGTTAAAAAAAATATTATGTCATTTTTTGCAATTTTTAGTTTTAAATGAGATTTATTTAGCCATTGGATATTTTCATAATAAAAACATTAAAGGGAATTAAACTAGTGCCCTAATTATAATATAATACACATATTTAATGAAGTACGATTATTTAGGGGTGGTTATTTCACAGTTTTCCAAAGGGTGTAGATTAAGCCTAATATGTATAGTTTTATCAATATCAAAACCACTCGTGAAGTTGTGTATAGGTTTATACCTCGTTAGTCGTTATACATTCCATATTTATATTTACACGTTATAATATTGCATATTGCAGGGCATAGTGAAATAATTTAAATTGCCTGTATATTTAAAAATTTAGATGGTAATACATGACGGATACTAAATTATACAGAAAGATAAATACAAACAAACATTAATGTTTTCTATGATATTCTCGAAAATTAGTAGAAAATTTGAAAAATTACTTCTGTTATTAAATGTACGTTTAATGGTAATAAATTGTTATCTATCAATGTCTTGAAAAAAATTATAGGTATTATTGTAAAATCAATAGATACGTTCCTTATTAGCTTTATAATAACAAAAAACAAAGGAAATTTTTTAAGGAATTTTCACGTTATCTATTTCAAAATTTAAATTAAAACATTATTTGTTCTGGAATTATCTGCTGGTGTCGCATATGACCATAATATTTGATAAAGCCACAATCAGTATTATAGATAACTACGAATATTTGGTTTTTATTTTTCACTAATTTGTTCTGTAGGTAGGTACATAATTATATATGGTACCTACTACCTACATAAAATTAAAAAGAGCTGTATAATATAATATAATATAATATATAATTAATACATAGTTAAAAATATTTTTCAAGATAGCGTTTAATAGTTTCGAAAAAGAAACAAAAAGTATTTTCATTCTTGCCATTTTAACATACGAGTAGGTACACTATAGGTACTCGATATTTCCAACTACTAAAATTTACCGTAAAGTTCTGTTAAATGATTAATACTCAAATCACATTAAGCGTATTGAAAAATACTACATGATAAAAATATAAAATAATGTTGAACTTAGAAATAATGGTTTGTCGACAGACATTTTTGTTTCAAATATTATCTACTTAATATTTAAAAAAAAAAAAAGTTTCTACTAGGTACCTATTAAAAATATACTATAAACTCTGTAAACTTAATCTGTTTCTATAAAAACTATTATATATTATAAACTGTTAGAAAGAACTTTCTGTTTTAAATTACAATTAAAGTGTTTTTATTTTACAAGTAGGTATATAGAACTTATTATTTTTTTTTTTTTGGAACTTTCGTCAGCTAATACGGCCGGTAAATATAAACTGAATGTTGTACCTAATGATATAATTACATAAATATATAAATAAATATGATAAGTACAAGGTTTTCTAAAGTGTGGTTTTAACTTATAGAATTTATATAGGTCAGTTCAATAATATTTATGTTATTGTGTGGTACATTAAATAACAAAAACGATCTAAATATATAATTGACCAAAATGTGTTTTTATCCATGAGATGAATATATGTGTCAATTGGTCGTATAAAAAGCAATGATGACAATTGTTGTTAACATTAGCAAAATCATAAAAAAAGTTAACCTTGGGCAAGATAAATAAAAGTTATTTATGTTGTACGAAATTCAGAAAAGTATGATCTTTAGTCATTTAATATTTATAACTTAATATTTATTTATAAATCATAAATCTCAATGAAATTTAAATTATAATGGTCATACACAAAACAAATATGGGTGTGTGGCAATTACAGTAATATTTTAATGACTAATATTAATAATGAATGGTTAATTAACATTGGAAAAAATACGAGTAGGTATAAAGAAATTCGTTTACCTGACATTAAAGATAATTTATTAAACATACCTATTATTTTTAAATAATATTAAAAAATAATATTTTTTTTCTAATTATTATAAAATTATTTAATAATATACGAATTTCATGAAAGTAGGTAGTAAATATTATAATATACATATTGATAAATTCTCATTAGTTATTTCATAAATAAAGAAATAGTGTTCTTTGATCTTTTAAATAATAAAAATATACAGCACATAACAATGCAGAATTTTTCACTAAATTTTAGATTCGTATAAGAGGAATGTTTTATAATGTGATTATATTTTTATATGCATAGTGATTCTTTTAATGTTTCTTTACAATGTTTTTTTATAATATTTTCAATATTACTATATTTATGTATATTTTAGTGGTCTACAATTTTTTAACCTTTTTAGTGTACTCTAATAATTAACTGTTAACTTTTGATTTGAAATAATTGCAACTTCTAATTTATATTTCAGAAACGTATTCATATATTTTTAAAATCAACTTTATCGTTTATAATTTTTATTTAGTAAATACTGTTGTTTGTGTGAAATAATACGATTTTTCTTTAAAACAGGTAGTTATATTTGTAGGTACTAAATTTAATAATATTAAACAATACAATATTGGTATAGAGAACTGAATTATCTATAAATCTATCATGTGTCAATTTTCACATGGCACACAATACCTCGTGTATATCATTTAATTATCATACCTTATCACAAGGAAGATAAGTAAAATTTGTGTATTATTTATTACTATTTGGTGAAGTACCTATATTGATGGCTACTGGTCTTAAACAATGATGAATGAATGATGATAAACAATTATCTCTTATAAATACCTAACTTTAAGTTCTTATACAGTTCAAACGGATTTTACTAACAAAAGTTATAATCGGTAAAATTAATTAAACAAATATCTGAATATGTTTCTGAAATTAAAATTAGCTGTTGTAATTATTTAAAATCAAAAGTTGACAGTACATTGGAAAATGTGAAAATTATTAGATTACTAAAATATTCATAAAAACAGAAGTATTCAAAGTTTAAAAAATAAAAATTTTCCAAAATACAATTAATATTTTCCCAAATAATGAGCGTTTTATGTTAAAAGAATCACTCTGTATACGTACAGTAGGTACTGTAGGTACCTATAGTGTAGGATATACTTTTTCATATAGAAGGATGCGAATAAGAGTTTCGGTTACATAAATAATGTGAAGTGGACTACTTTTTGCAAAAGGTCTAGAAAGAAATATTAAATTCTCAAATTGTCTAGGTATAACATATATTGTACACCATTTAAAACACGTACTCGTACACTATTTTTTAAATATCTTGTATATGTGTATATATTTAATAAATACTATATCAATATTACATCAATAAATACGTTTGTAATTATTTGTTCGTAATACGTAATATAATAGTATAATTATAGATAATACTTATACAAAATTATATAAAATGTCATACCAATATTAGGCAAACGATATTTATTTTTTTGTTTTGTTTCACTAATACTATACAAGTTATTAATAAAATACGGAATAAATATTATAATTTAAATAAGCAGTATACCCACTAACATACCAGATGATCCATTTAACATGGTATGCACACATTTTTTCGACATGTTCAATATAATTAGAAAATGTTCTACTTAAAACATTTCACATTTTAAACTGTCCAAAAATTCTATATTTGCGCACATAAATTGTATTCTCTCTGTAGCTGTACCTAATACAACTAAATGTATTTTGGACTAATAATAATTTTCAAATTTCCGTCCTAATTATCTTATGTAAATTACAATGTATAATTTTGATATAATAATAAATTTAAAATTTAATTTATAAGTTATAACTAGTTAATAATTTTAAGTTTAGACACATTAAGTACAGTATAGCAGTATATAAAAACAAAACGTGGACAGTGTATACTGTCTTTATTTTATGTATTATTTTATGTATTATACATACATAAAATAATAATACTCCTTTTATCAAAACTTTAAATATGGGGTAGTAATTATAAGTATGTACACAGAGGCGGTACTAGGGAGAAGTGTACAGACATAACATTTTTTTTTTGTGGGGAAGCGTAAAATTTTGGCGGGCGTAATATTTGAAGGTCTAGTTTTTTTTTTATATATTATACCTAAATAATATCAGTGCAGGTATATTTTTCTGAAAATATATTTTATATGAATGACCTTTTTTTCTGCTTATTTGTGGTTTTTAAAGCGAATTCTTCGATTTCCGGGGAAATTTATACGATAGGGTGTATTTTTTAAACATTTTTTCCGGGCGTCAAAAATCCTAGTTCTGCCTCTGTATGTACATTGTATATATAGGTACTTCCTATTTATTTATTATCCAGGATTTAGTATTTATGTGTTTACGTTTTTAGAAAATGATTGTACATTTAAATTGAAAATATAGTTTCATACGTTTTAAAATCAAAAGGAATTAATTTTTAATGGGAACATTATTATATAGAAAAAATATATCTAATATATAATATGTATATAATATAATATATATATGTATATCTATATAATATTAATATATCTATTATGTAGTTAAAATATGAACTAATGCTTAAAGAAGTTAGGATAGCCCACTTTGTGAGTGTATTTTAAACAATAAACTATAATTCCGTAAAGAATTTAAAAACAATCTGTTTAATACTAATGCATATTTTAACTATATGTACTAGGTGACATAATTGTCGTGCAGTAAAGTATTATTGTCGCCTAGTATGTGATATTTTTAATAACAGGGATATACATTGCTTTTTAATTAACAAACATTTTAACACGTCTTGAAGGTCTTGAATCTTGATATACAAAAATAGATCAATACAGTTAATAATCATAGCTAAAAATGTTAATAATTTATTAATTATTATTGTAATGAGAAACGGATACTATTTATTTTTTTAGTTATTAATATTCGTATAAATGAATATTAGGGAATAACGAATACTATAGGGAAACAGCAGTGGCTGTTTATTAAGGGGCCAAATTATGATATTTAAATCATAGCATTGAACTGAACTTCTCTATACTATTGCTTCCAAACAACTAATATTGCCTAGCTATATTGCTAATATATTATTATAAATATAATAAAATATTTATGAATTGAGTAGTGAATATATACTAAACATTGTACAGTGAAAAAATACTCGGTTAATTGGGTACAATTTCACAGAGACCATTAAAAATGTCTTACAAGAAGCATTTTAATCGAAAAAATAAATAGCTAATATTTAAATATAAATATAGGTTATATCCTATATTCAGGGTGGTCCCAACAGAAGATATTGGTTGGGGGGAAGTCACCCCCAAACCAAAACGCCAGTTGGAAATTTGAAGGTTTCAGTCGGTAAAAACAGAAAGTTATTAACCTTTTTTTTGCTTATTTAAGGTTTGAAGAGAGTATTTAGTTATTTTTAGTGGTTTCTAGGAAAAATTTTGATAAATATTTTGCTTATTTACGATGTATTTTGTCGATATTTTCGAGACACATACGCCCCAAAAAAAAAAAAATAGTTTCTTCGGGACGGCCTGCCTATATTAACTTATTGTATATATAAATTACATATCATTTGGCCTCCTTCATACCCTTTAATGTAGAACTTATATTTTATACCAATAAAATCACATTTATATTATGAATACTTTGCACTAAAAATTTTAAAATATTCAAAACGTCTAAAATGTGTAATGTTTATTTTATGTTCTGATATCCCTCCCACCAAATCTTATTTCAATCCAACCATCCGAGGACATCCAACTGAGAGATCTATGGTGGTAAATAGTGACAATTGATAGAAGATGGAACACACTGCATAGTATGCATAATATATATACATATGTTACATTGTTTTTTTAGTACCTACTTAATGGTATAACTATAAAATGTTGACCCCATTGAAAAAACCAAAAAAGCATCCTCCTACCACACATAAAATTTAAACTTTAAATTAAAAATAAGTAGGGTTAATAATTGTCTAGTTAGGTATTAATACATACCTATAAGCAAACTTGAACATATAATTAATGAAAACATTTATTTAGTTAAGATAAATTAAGTTAGCCTAATTGTCTTCAATTAAAAGTTCAATAGTAGCCAAAAATAAACTTAACTGGTTAAGTTTAAAGTTAATTTCAAAAATAATATTAACTTACCTCAGTTAAATAAATTTTATTTTTTATTTTTCAGTTAACATATTATAAGACACGAATTTCAAGATTTGTTAAAAATTATTCAACAATAAACTATTTCACTATTATTACTTTTAATATTAAGTATTAGCAGTCTTGTAAAAGATAATTTTAAAATTGTATTTAAGTAAAGATACAAATACATCAATAAAAAAATATTTAAAACGTATCTAATTCAAATATTTTTTTGAAAAGTGATATGGACAAATACACATACTGGATATGTATATTTAAATACAAATATAAATACTTAATTGAACAGCTATAAATATATTTTTTAAATAGTCATAGTTATTTGTTGCAATAGTTTTTGTAAGTTTTAACTTTTGAGTCCTACCCAACTAAGTCTTAGAAATTATTTGTTGTAGGTAATAAATAACTAATAAATAATATGCATTGAAATTGTCTATACAGAACCCCTTAAAAATGGACGGATTAGTATCCTCTTAATTCTTAGTTTATTAGACATAGCATAATATACTAAGTACAGCTGATATATGATTAGAATATCAGAACCCCCCAGTTTTTACTTATTTAGTCATTTTTGAAAAGTTTAAAATATAAAAGTAATTTAAAATTCTCGTAAAAAAATTATACAATATATAATATATAAATAATATTTATATTTTAATATATAAAATAAATGATTACAAACAGTTTATGAAGAATTGAATTTTAAGACAATTGTACAAAAGGAATAAGGGTTGTTTATGATTTAGTACGTATATAATGTTATATTGAGATATTCTGTTTAATGCTCATCAAGGTTAATGTAAAATTAAAATTTTTTTTTTATTAATAATACATATAATATAATATACCTACTAGTTGAATTACCCGGCGTTGTCAGGAAAAAAATCGTGATTGTTCAATTCCTTTTGGGTGTAACTAAGCAATGTTTTTTAAGTGTAAATCACCCAAAATAACATTTAAAATATTTAAATTTTAGTAAGAATCTAACAAATTTTATTAAGCCTTTAAGTTTTTTAAAATTTAACACTTTTTTTTTTAAATCCTTTTTTAGTGCTCGCTATGTTGTATAAGGAAACTCGATGTAAAATTTCAGGTGTCTAGACCCAACGGTTTAGGCTGTGCGTTGATACCATAGTTTATCCTTTTATATATTATAGCTGTACCCGTAAGGCGTTGCACGTAAAAAAATTGTGAGTGTGGAATTCCTTTTGGGTGTTACACAGCGGGTGTTATAGTGGGTTGGCTTTCGATGGTACTATGATTTAATTAAAAGTTAAAAGTTTAATTATTATTAATACTAATGAACTATTACCTAATTAATACTAATAAATTAGAAGTCGAGAGAACAGCTCGAATAAAAATACAACGGTATGTTGTCACTACAAGGATACACGTCATAATAATACGAATACAACGATGACCGATTGATAAGCGACGATGGTATCTACATTTATGGCAACACACATCACCAATAACATACACGACATAAAACCGCAAGACGACAGCTAGAGATTATTGCATCCAGCTCAATGACTCGCAATCAAAATAAATCAACGGTTAAATAATAAATGATGTAAACTGAATTATGATAGAAATACAATGAAATCGTTACCTAGGCACCTTGAATATAACAGAGTGGCTCGGGTTTTTCTCTTATGTATTTATATAGGTATACAATTTACACGTACAATTTTGTTTTTGCCCATTTTAACCCTTTAAAATAAACATTGTTCAAAATCCTTTCTTATTGAACGCCTAGACTATGATACAAACATACCCTCAAAATTTCAAGCTAGATATCATAGTTTAGGCTGTGCGTTGATTATGAATCAGTAAGTCTGAAGTTTTTATTTTATATATAGGTAGGTACAGATTGTCTTTAATCGACAAATTTAATATAATGAATATTGATACTATGTTGAAATTATTTAAAATTAATATTTGATATTTTACTGTAAGACATTTTATTCAGAAGTATTTATAAAAAAATATTTGAAATACTTTATATAAAATGTATTTAAAAAGTGTTCTAAATACAATAAAAGTAATTAAATATATTTAATCAAATACTTTTACTCAAATATTTTACATGACAGTATAAAATACCTAATAATTTGGTTATCTTTGTATGAATATTAAAATATAGATCAACAATATTTTCTTCTTTTACATGTTAACTTAACTGAATGATTATAAAAATTAACAATTAAAAGTTAAATTAAGCCAATCGTAATTTAAACTAGTTAATTAGTTAATGAACAAATCAGTTAATAAGTTGAGTTAAAAAGTTTAATAAAAAATAACTTTTTAACTAGATAATACCCATAATACCTACATATGCCTATAAGCATTTCTTTGTAATTATTGTCACCTACATGTATAGAAACTTAAAACTAACAAAACTAATTGTGAATATTGATATTCGTAACCACAGCAATGAATTGTTAATATTGCAAACAGAGAGACGGGCGTTAGAAAATATCCATTCTTCGAACGTACTAGATTTCCCGTTGTCTATATTCCTATAATATTACTATGTAAATAACAAAACGTAAAGACAACCGTTTTTCATATTAAAAATGTCCCTCGTAACTTTGCAATACAAATATAGAACAAAACGAATTATACCTATTTCCCCAGTAACCAAATCAACAATGTAACTCCGTCCTCGGTCAATTTAAGGGACAAAACTGGGATATAAGATAGGGTGTCCATTGTCCATATTTAGAAAATTAAAAAACAGTAAAGAAAAATGTCATTCACGTAAAATTTTTCTAAATAATCGAGAAACCGCTTTTTAAGGAAAAAATAAATAAGCAAAAAAGGTCATTTTTTCACAAATTATAAAAATATGGGACAAAGTATAAATATAAATATAAATGGGTCCGGCCTTAAAAATGAGATAATAAGCTGGAAAGTTATTGTGGAAGTTTATTGGAAATACAAGTTATTGGAAGATTGTCGGGACAAGAAGACACATAGTTGAAATACGAGAAAATGCCGTATAATACGGGACGTATGGTCACGCCCAAAATTATAAGGCATCTAAACTTATGGTTAGAGACTTAAAACAAAGTTTTAAAAATAAAATATTCTAAATATGTATATTGAACATATTTTATATTTTACATTATATTTCTGTAGGTGCCTACTAGCCTATTAATAAATATATCGTTTAGTATGTTTATCGAATCTGAATATCTAAGGGCCGGTTCTACCACCTATAGTTAAAGTATTTGGTAACTATCTATTGGATAACGTTATCCAAGACATTTATCTTATTGATAAACAATTTGTGTTCTACAAATGATATTTGGGTTGTGAATTGTTATCCGATGAATAAGTAAACCTTTAATTAAGTAGATTTGTAATTTGTTTTTTTTCCCATCATATTGTTGTATTATCAATAATAAATACATTGATAATTGATAACAATAAAAAAATATTGTGCATTACTTACTATTAAATTCACATTATATATTTTTATTATTATTTTTTGTACGAATTTAACGTTTTAAATATTACTGCTTAGTAATTTGAATTGGTAGAAGTCGCAGTAAAAATCTAAAATGTCTGAAATAAATAATAAAAATAAATCTCGTTCAAAATATTTTGCCACTGAAGAAGTTAATAGATTAATAAGTTTGGTTGAGAAGTACAAAAATATTGTGGAGAATAAAGAAACTGATTTTGAAACATGGAAAAATAAGGAGCATTGCTGGCAAAAAATTGAAAAAGAATTTAATGCTAATGGAACCAGTGATTTTAGGTCTGCAAAGACATTAAAAGATAAGTATAATAACTTGAAAAAGAATGCAAGGAAAGAGTATGCTGAAGAACGGAAAGAAATATATAAAACTGGAGGTGGTGTAAAAAAGGTAGTACAAATTAGTGAAATATCACTAAGAATACATAGGTTGATATCAATTTCAATAACTTGCAATCCTAGTGAATTTCACAATGATCAAGGTACCTGGCTAAAACATTAACTGCAATGCTGTGTAAGTCAATGATAATTTTTAACTCAGGTTAAATTTTAAAGTTTAAATAAGTGATCGACTTTAAAATGAATTAAGTTATTTATTCAAGTTAAATAAAACTTAATATCTAGTTAAAACTCGATATAATTCATAAAATCACTTCACAATATGATAATAATCTATGGAAACATGGATTATCCTCTAGATAAAATACTTATTCAGTAGTAAAACTGTTTGACAAGTTACCAATAACTTTACCAACAGCTTCAGGAATATCTAGACATTGTAGAACAGTATTAGTAAAGATATCTTAAGGATAAATTTAACTATGACTTATCTAAAGGTGGTAGAACCGGCCCTTAGTAATAAAAGTTGCGACGGTAAGAAAATGTTTTAAGATTTCGCAGACGCCGAGATCGAGAAAAATGAAATCGGCATAATGGAATTCGAATCGGTGAACCCGTATCGAAAGTTGGCTTAACAATTGACGCCCTACCACCAAGCTATTTACTTCGGATGATAATGTGGTCGACATTTTATCGTATTTTAAACTATACAGATAACAGACGTTACAGTATTTCGACTCGTAATATAGGTTAGGTATAATACCTATACACATATTCGGAACGAACGTCTCGGTCGGACGAAAGTCCGACGATTTAAAATTCAATATACAAAAATATGGTGAAGATACCTACTAAGTGAATTAGTCGGTCGGACTTATCGTCTCGGTTTTTTATAAAACTATTGTCCCCAGATATAAATCTACGAATGTCCGAGCAAAAAATGCAAACTTGCCACAAGGTATTATAATAGGTACCTACTACCTACTATTAAACGTAAGTAATTTAAACGAACAGAACAAATACCTAATAATAAAAGTTGCAACGATAAGAACATTTATTAAGATTTCGTTCACATATCGTGTACATTGGATAAATATTGTTATCTCCGTAAACGTCGAGATCGAGAAAAAAAAACGCAAAAAATATCAGATCGGTATAAGTAGTAGAATTCGAACCGGTAGACCCGTATCAAAAGTCGGTTTAACAATCGACGCACAACACCACTAAGCTATCTAATCGAGGTGATAAAATGATCGAAATTTCTCGAATTTAAACGATTCAGATAAAGGACGGTACCGTATTTCGATTCATAATATACATACCTACACGTACTGAGAACCAAAGTCTCGGTCGTACAGCAACGATTCTTTAGACAAAGAAATGTTCAGTCGGGCGTTAAAACATCTAGGAAATCCGAATCCTACCTCCACGTCATTGAAAAACGTCGGCAAATAGTCGAAAAATCCGATTTTGGGATTTCGGGGTGATAAGACAACGGCGTAAAAAAAGCTGAAGCGATAAGAAACGGAAGACGGAACGGTTTTCTTCCATGTAATATAAAATGAATAATAATATTGTTTCTATTACTAAAATTTAGTAGAAATATTATTTTTGCTTTTCTCATTAATTATATAAACTTAAAAACATGGTATAAAGATTAAATAAAAAATAAATGATAAAGAACAACAATATCTAACGCCCTACGTAACTGTTTTGTAATATATACATTAAAATGCGTTTTATGAGTTATAAAAAATCCAACTTTTTTGATTTTTTTTTTTTTAATAATTATGACTTAAAAAAATTTAAATATCGAAAAAATACTGCGTATGGCGCTAGACAATATTGTTATCTGTAATTTATTTTTCGTTTCAGATTTCTAAGATATTTGTAAGTTCTTGAAAATGTGAAATACTGACACGAGTGCTTCATTTAAAATTGATTGCTCAGACATCGCCATCAATTCTTCACTTGTACATACCTATTGGACGAGAAAAATAAAATAGGTCATTCAAAGAAACGAATGGATCAATTGTGATAGAATCGTGTAACGCTTCGGATTTTACCCGACAACGGTGTCCGGCATTTCCCGAATTTCCCCGACACAAGACACATCGAATCGTATAATATTTCGGACTTTGCGCGTAACATAATGTACAATAGAGTATACCTATTTGCATAGGCGTGTCTACGTGTCGTTCCTATCATACACAAGCACGACCTGCAAAATCAGCCGCAAATTTAAATTTTGTCTGAATTACCATGTTCTGTGTTATATTACAAATATATTCATGACAACATTTATATGTCTGTAGTCTGTGGCTAATATAAATTATATCTACTATTATAAATTTTGTTTTTTTAATGTGTAAGGAAAAACTACCCAAAAATGACGAAAAAACAGCAAAAATACAATTTTGTCAAATCGAGATTTTTCATTTCTACGTAATTTCGAAAATAATAACTTTGAAATCTTGAAATTTACAACAAATATTTAATTTAGTAGTAAAATAAAGTAAAAATGTAAAAATAATTTTTTCGAGTTCAATGACTTATCATTGCTTTCAAATGCAATACATTCACCAAGAATAGGTAGGTGTCCTATCCGATAAGTGCTTCCACTCGACGAGCGAAGTGCACCTTATTTTAGATTTCATTGATAAATTAACAACTATAACTTCTAAGACGATTAATAATAATAATTGAACTAATTTCCTAATTACAAATGACGGAACAAATTTTTGTATATTTTTATAATGTAATAATACTTTTCACCACCATTCCTGTGACTAGCTGCAGTTTGTGCGAACGTGCATTTTCAAAATTGGCCATCGTGAAAACAAAAATTTGCAGCACAATGGCTCATGAAAGACTTGAGTCACTAATGTTTTTCATTTTTATATATTCAGAATTTAGTACTTTGAACTTTGAAACAATTAATTACTTGATTATGAGAGAAAAATGATAAATGAAAAAAATTGTTTAACCTTTTTTTTTGGGGGGGGGGGATGAGTGCATGACCCCCGCGAAGAAAGTCTGGACACGTCTATGCCTATTTGCTTACATTACATTTTCCACGCTGCATATACAAAAGGAAAATTAGTTTTTCAAATTTTTTTTACAACATACCTATTTATATATTATATATATATATACAGGTATATAGGACAGGTAGTACGATAATAATGCGCATTATTAGGCGATATTATATATCATTTTCGGTTCGGATAAATTAATAATTTTAATATTATAACGTGTACAGGTATTTCGTATATACTTATTCGAACTATTCGGTAATTTGAATTATTTGAAATATTCGAGTATAGGTATAGTTCGAAATATTCGATAGACGATTAGCTGATAGCGTATTACCTGCCCGATATACAATAAAGCGCGTCCGCCGTTAAACGTTTCAACATATTATTACGTATATTATAATATTATCTAAACGTGACGATAGAGAGAAAAAAAAATGGTCCGATAATAATCCGGGGGCGGTCCCCCGGCCCACCTGTATAAAACATGGTCGATAGTGCAAAATCGTGATATAGCTCCGACATAAAATCGCGCCGACCGTGGCAATCGATGCAGTCTCTCGGGCGTTTGACACGTCGTACGATATTATTGTACTACAATAGGTCATAGAGGTACTACTACCCAAATTACTTCACCGAGCGTTTAGCTGAAGCTCGGAGGACAAAAGTTCCCGATTTTTTTGTTCTCTCCATTGGCGCCCGTTTACGTTTTGTCGAAAAATGCGTATCGATTTCGCCGCCGTACTGTTTTGCGCGACCGTTTGCGTCACGTCGGTGGCGGTGTCCGCGAAACCGGCCGGCGACGACCACGGCGGCAACCATAACTATTACTATTATTCGTCGTCGTCGTCGTTCGGCAACGTGAACGTGACCGAACTGGGCGCGTACGCGGAACGGTTCGAGGCGGACATGCGGTACGAAGACGGCGCGGCGGCCGTCCGGATACGGATGGAGATGTGGGGGCTGGACAACGGCAGCGGCACGGCCAGAGGTTGCGGTTACTACATGCAGGCGGCCGGCGACAAGAACGGCACGACGTACACGATGTTCCCGGCGTACCGGGAACACCGTTGCGACGGCAGGGGCGAAACGTACCTGATGCGGACCACGTCCATGGCGGAACCGACCACGTACGACCTGCAGATGCGCTTCGACGATCGGTCGGAGAGGGCCGTCAGCGCGGACGTGTTCACGACCGGCCACCGCAAGACGTACGTGCGGATCCTGTGCGTGGGCGCGTACGACCGGCAACAGGGTGGTCACCGTTCCGCGGTGTGCGTCAACAGGGCGCTGTTCGACGAGTGCGCGGCGCGGTCCGGCGAATCCATCACCCGTCACGTCGGCGGCGGCGCCGACGAAATACCGATGTCCCAGTCGCGTTCCGGCATACACGTAATCTCGTTCCTGGACCTCGGCGCCGTGTTGACCGGTTTCCGGAAGCTGCTCCGGAACGAGTTCGACGTCGGCGCGCAGTCCGCGGTGTGCAACGGGATCATCGTGTCGATAGGAAATTCGCCGGACACGGGATATTGCGACGCCGAGTACACGGACGACGTCAAAGCGTACGGTATTAATGTTATGCCGAAAATACGGGCGAATCCCGACCACTGCGTCCCGATCCCGTACGGTATTTAAACCAGTTATTGTAAGTGACATTTTTTATTATTTTTTTTTTTTTTTTTTTTTTTTTTGGTTTTTTCCCGTTTTTGTAGTAAATTAGTCGCAGCCACTCTTGATTAAGCCAGGGGAGGCAGTCGCATAGCCAGGGAGGTATACGAGTTTTGAAATTCCCCCGGTGAAATCATATCCTTATTATTGAAACTCCAAACAGGTCCTTGTCTCAAAAAGTAATTGTTAATGAATTTCGATTTTTTTTTAGCCTCTAAAAATAAAACCGCGAGACATCTAAGAATCGCGAAACCCCATGCAAACGCCTGCACTACCTAACACCCTAACGACGGCCTGGATTTTGGGAGGAAATGATGGCTAAAGCGGGGGGGTAGGCTCAGTACTGATTTTATATTGTGTTTCACACATCAGATTTTGTAACCCCCACCCCCTCGAATATTTTCTGGCTACGTCACTGAAAGAATGTACATACTTGAAGTCAGTGGCGCCGTTATATTCCTAGGTTTTTATTTTAAAAATAATTTTTAATTATGCACGATAAATAAATCACCGATTATATCATAAATATTGCTCGGTCGGCCTATATAAAATGTAGGTATATACTATTTAGGATAATATTCAATTCGTAATTTCAAGTCATAAGCAAGCGCGTGACTAAGATTAAATTTCGAGAGGGAGGGCGAACTACCCTACCACTTACTAAAAATGGCAGTATAATTAGTATATACTTTTTTCTAGTATATTTATTGTAGATTACGTTAAGTTGGATTAAAATAGGGTGATCATTCGTCACGTTTTTTTGCGGGATTATTCCGCTTTTGAGGATTGTGTCCCGTTATCCCGACAAACTTTAAACGGGAAGCTCAAAAAATTGACGAATTCTCTTTGTTCTTATTGCTTATTTATCATTTTCAAATCGATTTATGAAAATTTTGGTAGAAAATTATTACGATATTCACTTTTTTTAAATTGTTGTCCCGTTTTTTACTCTATCCCTAGGTTTAATACCTGCATTTTCTATCTCTAATTTTATTTTATACATTTTCAATACTTCAAGAGTACAGTTAACAAAAATACAAGATTATAATAATATTTATTAAGTTAAAGAGTTATAAAAAATATCCTATTTCTCAAGTTTATTTACAATACGCTATATATGGGGTTGCCTTCCTATAATTACAAATTAGTGGCATGGAATTTGTCTTTAAAAGTTAATGGTGTCTAGAATATTATAAACTAAAATTATTATAGATAGTTTATATGGGTATAATAATAATTGCATTACATTCACGTCTGTCCGGTAAAGATTTTAAATTAATTTTGTTACCATAACAGAAATATATCAATCTTATAAATTTATTTCGGATTTTTGTAAACGTTCTATAAAAAAATGATTGATATGAATTCTAAACTATGGATTCTTATTCAATAATTAGACCTACGAATATACAATTAAGTGAAGTATACTTATATAACGTAGTATCTTATTTAAAATTTATCAAATCTGCCGTATTACGATTTATGAACCATAGAGATTTTAGTGTTTTGCTGCATATATAATCTGAATGATTATTGAATAATAAAAGTGAAGAAACCATGGATTCGGAACGGAGTCGAAAATGGTTCCGAAACGTAGAAAATGGGAATTGTAACATTTAGATCAAATTTAAAGTTAAAACACCGTACCAAAATTAAAGAAAAGCATATTTTCATCTAGGAAACTTTTTGTATTACGTCTTTTTAGAAAAAAAACATATTAATTAAAAAAAGAAAAATGTTTTTGTAAAATTTATAAGTTCTTTAATTTTTTTTTTTTTTTAATAAGTTGTAACTTCTTTATGAAATGACATTTTGCAGAAAATGTTCCAAGATATCCTATTCTTTAAATTTGATAACAATTTCAACTCTAAATTTAACCTAAATGTTTCAATTTTTATTTTAAGTAGTGTACTTTTTCCTATACTTTCCATTAGATAGACGGAGATAGTAAATACAGGTATAACATCATCTTGAGTTCATTAAAAAAAAATAATATTGATTCCTCCTCCAAAAAAAAAAAACTCAATCCTGTGAGTTTTTTTGAGGCGCCAACTTATGGTAAGTGCGCTCTTACAGATTGAGCCCCAGTATCCAATCTATATTTTTACCTGCAATTTTGCGTTCAGCACCCACAATTTTTTCCTACATCTAAAATTTGGTTAAAATATGAAGTATACAATGTAAAATTTACATTTTTATGTTAATTTCTATATTATATAAATGAAGCCATTTTTCTAGTCCCGAATGCAAATCTGCACTGTTTGAAATATTGAAACAACAAATTTACTGTAGTTGGTATTTTAAAAAGGTAAATTTTTGATATTCTCAGTAGTTTTTTTGCGATCATAAAGAGAAACTATAGAAAATAAATCGGAAAATAATGTTACACCGAGCTTCGCACAGAATCGTTTTATCAAAAGAAATGAATTATCATTGCTTTATGAAATGACTTCTACCTGACAAGCGAAGTATTTCCAACCCAAACTCCTGCTGACGCACTTAATAGTTGGGTTTTATTATTCAGCATTTATGTTATAATCAATCTGTTTCTTGGGAATAGGTTGTAATCTTTAATATTACTCAAAAAGGTGGAAACCTCATACATCCTCTAAAATATGTAGACCATTGATATAATAATATTTATGTATTATGTGTAATTGATAAACTAAAATTTCCATTTTTTTTTTTCAGGCGTATAGATATTCAAAGTCCATCATCGTTTGTAAATCATCTAATATATAATATATCTAATATAATAGGTATAAACAAATGTATAATACGATTTGAATATTAAAATGTTTTTTTAAAAAAAAGAAAATATTTAACACATTATTGATTGAATATTGTTATTAAAATTATAGTCAAATATTAAATTATTAAAGAATAAAACATTTTTTTTTTTGTTATTTCATAAAAAAAACCTCTTAGGTACGTGATTTCGAAAAACGATGTCAGGCTAGTGACTATAATAGAAGTACGTACCATAATCCTTTAAAATATAAATATTTGAAGGTCTAAAGCTATATAATGTACCTACTATGTTATTGAATCAATTTTTAAAACTATTTGACTCGGAATTGATAAATCTGGTATTGATAAACTGTCTACAAATTATCAATATAAAGTTATTCATTAAGCAGATAAAAAATATTTTTAATTTGCTTGGCTATGCATCAAAACAGCGCCGATAATCAAATATTCAAAGTGATTAATACATCAAGTTTATCTATACTATATATTATAACAGTAAAGATATTACAATAATAAGAATACAATTTACAGTTTCATATTTTTTAAGTAGATAATATAGGTGTAGACATATTTTATTCTCTTTTCACATATTGTAGCCCTGCAGTGTGTATATTATATTATATACTGATATACTATAGATATAGGTATATTTTTTAATATATTAATAATAATAGCCCAATACACTGAAGAATAATTTATATTGTACATTAGGTACCTTAATCTATCTATTACTAACAAACCCCAACGTCAGCTGATAATATAGACATCGTCAGTCGAAATTTTTGGTGAAATTTACTTCAAATTTTTTACCGTAAAATACACAAGCGTATCTGATTAAGTAAATTAAAGGGAAAAGTGAATATTAACTCGGTATAATTAACGTAGGTACTCGGTATAGGTTATACTTATATATATATATATATATATACATCTACTCATGGTTTTTGTCTAAACACATCTAAATCTATTTTTATATCTAGATAGGTAGGTAGGTACCTAATTACCTACCTAATTTTAAATATTAGTTTTGTGTTTTTACACGTGATATAAAACGGTTATAGTACCTATTTATATTTTATTCGTTTTGACTTACCTGCAGACCTGCAGTAAACGACGAAACGGAATATTTCAATGAGATCTGCTGCTGCACGATTTCATACATTTCACGTCAAATGTCAATCCGATTTCAAAATCAGCAGATAAAAGTCGCAGGAAAAAATGTAAAACGCAACATCATCGTGTTATATTCTGTGGCCAAAACAAAAAGGAACAAACAGTGTGACCGTATTAATCATTAACAACAATAATATTGTAAATTACGGGAAATTAGCAGATAGCAGATAAATAGAAAAAACCGATAGATAGGTCAGCCAAACTCGGAAAAAACGCCTCGAAATTGAGACGAAACGACTACGGCAATGCATTACAGCCAATAAATAATATAGGTATTTTCTGAACAAGGCGGCCATGATATTAGACATTAGTGTAGATATAGGTACGGCGTAAAACCCAAACGTGTCAACGGCTCAACGTATGAAAATGAATTCCAGGTAGGTACCTACTGTGTTTAATAACTTTTTAAAATTAAAATTTGTAGTCTGCAAATAAAAAATAACGGAAATATAATAATAAGCTAGGTAAATATATTTTATTCGTATTTCCCGAATTTTTGAGTCCATCAACTTTTAAAGAAAAGTGTCGAACCGACTTCAATAAAATTTTTCAATTAGAATTTTTTTTCAATATAATAAAGAAAATCTACGTCACCGTATTTTTTATATTTTTATCAAAAAAAATAAATTTTGCCCCGTGGCTCCCCATTTGGAGGCTCCAAAAATTGAACGAAATGCGCTAAAAATTACAAAATTGACTGCACCGACGTATATTTCGAATAAATAATTACCTATGCCAATAGTTTCAGCTGAATCGAATTACGGCGGAGCTGCGTGGGTGAGTCTGAACAAAATATATTAGAATTTATACGCCGTTATTACGTCACGTTATTATTGTAATATTAATCAACAAAAGGACATCATTTCGATTTTTCCTAGTGTGACAAACATTTGATCGACCAATATATTAATTTGATAAAAATTATATATTAAGCAAAAATATCTGTTGTTTAAACTGTTTAAAGTGTATTATAAATTCAATAACATGTTATATACGACACATTGTTTTATTAATGATCCGAATTCTAGAATAGTTTTAATATAATGATAATCGCTCGTTGATTAAGTATATAGGTATAATCTGTGGAAATATATTACTACCTAGTCATGGTGTCTTAAAAAAACGTCACACATGCGTATTTTAAGGGATTCTGTTTAGAAGATTTTTATAAAATTTAAACAAAAATAAAATTCGATAATTTAAAAATACTATTGTGACAATACCATTTTTAATTATTGTCGTGTAATCACGATATTTATTAAATAGGTAACATGTTTACACATTTCTACCATCTAAAATTGAAATAAAAGATAAATTATAAATAACAAAATTATCTAGCGACTGATGAAGTCGATTATTGATATACATATACCTATGCATTTTTACATGTTTATTGAGCTGTTGAAAAATATTTGAACAGCTCATAAAATTTATAAAAATGTATATATCAAAAAATTTTTTTTTATATTTCTAACATTTTTGTAAATTGGTAAAATGGTGTAAGTTTTTCATTGAAAAATTATAGGTGTGTTGTCCTCTTAAAATGTAAAAATGCGTTATATTGACCAGTTAAAATTTATTTTCGTTCAAAAAAATAAGATTAAACATTTTTTAATACGTTAGAATATTAGTAACTTGTTGAACGTTATTTTACAAAATGTTATTAAAAATACAAAGGAAATACTCATAGTGGTAGTAAAAAAAACTTACTACCTAATAATTAGGGGTGGGATTTTGATTCTGGAAAATTTGTTTTAGATTTTAGATTATTTAAGTTTAATTTTAATTTAATTTTTTTTTTTTTACACATTTTTAGGGAATTTTTGGACTTTTGAAGTTATTGTATTTTTACAAAACTTTATTTTTCTTCTACAAATATTTAAAATTAAATTTTGGTTATTTTATCAATTATTAATTATTCATATATTTCAACATATTTTTTTTTTAATATGACAATTTTAATATTTTTTAATTTCTGTGTATTGTAATAAAAAAAATTGAGCTTTCAATATACAAAAATTAACACTAGTAAATAACTTACAGAATCGTTGTCATTTTTTTTTCACTTTATTAATATATTATTTTTATAACCTTGTTTGTATGCTACATCTTGTCTCATTTGTGTACAGTTTTATTTTTATCCATTGAATATTGTTTAAAAATATCCATTAGATATTGCTTGTAGATATCCATAAATAACCAAAAAGCGGACATTTGGATATCTAATAGATATCCATTGGATATACAAAAATATCCAATGGATATTTAGGATATCCACAGAGTATATCCATTGTATATCCATTAGATATATTTGTGCTGTGTGGGCGTCCATTACATTAGTTCTAGACACGCCACTGTATTTTGCATAATTATTTATTTCACATGTGAATTTTATGATCTATACTCTATAAGTACCTACCTACGACTAGTTAGTTTTTTTTTTTATCAAACTTACTACTAGCTGTTTTCATATATCAATTATATTTTCATTGTAAATTTATTTAATACTAAGATTATAAATTCCATAAAATTCTACACAAATGTACAGCTATAAAATGTTTTATTTTTATTTCGAATATATTGAAACGTATATTATATGTATATAGGTATAGGTAGGTATCTATACTTACACAAAAAAACCAACACACGCACACAGTTAAGAGGAAGTTACACTCATTTTTTAAGAAATTATTAGGAATATAAAAATACAATTTAAAAGTAATTTAAAATTGGTCCCGTAGCTCTATCACATTTTATTGTTGTGTAATCACGATATTTATTTGAAAAAAACATACCCCATTTAACGCAAAAGTGTTTAAAGTAATTTTAGAGTCAAAACACCTAGTATCAAATCAATAAAGGACAATATTTTATAGTTAACCTCGTTTCCATTTTTTTAATTAATTCATTTAAAAAAAAGTTATTGTAGTTTTAAAAAGTTAACTATTTTTACTTTTTTAAAGCTTTATTAACTTTTGTAAAGTAATAAATTAATAATCCCTTATGAGGTTCACTGAATTTTGTCCTCTATGGATTTAATAATAGGTATTTTAACTTAAAAATCACATTAACAATCCGTTTTAACCGTTTTGCATAAACATGTTTTATAGCTGAAAATCATCAATGTAGCGTCCTCTTACACGATGTTATATAGGTTTAGGTATAGAATGTCAACGCAAACAATTTTTCAATGAAAATTTGTATATTATGTCATATTTTGAATTTTCTGATTTTTATTAACTTATCTTAGAGATACAAATATAAAAATATTATAACTATAACTTGGTAAGTATATATAGTGCTCTATACGTAGCCGTTTTTCGATTAAAAGAACAGTTTAAAGGCACATATAGAAAAAACGGCAACTTATGGAACTATATAATATAATATACAAGTATAATCGTATTCTATATGATTTATTTTTAGTTTTATTTTTCTTAGATATTTTCAATAAACTTTTTTAATATTTGGTTTTTTAAATAATTCAAAACCAACAACAAAAACAATATTGATATTATGAAACAACTTATAAGTTATAAATTATTTTTTATGTATATTTAAACATTTTTTATTTTAATCAATACAATTTTTCTAAAATTGCCTATATATAGTACCCCTTAAAAAATGGCTGTGTGACCTAAAATACGTTTGAGAGTATGTTAGCGCATCTGTTTTAACCACTTTTAAATTATTTTTTTAATACATTTATTTAATCATATTTTAATTAATAATATTGTCAGATTTTTATTTGTTCTGACAGTTCCTCAATGTCTAATATAGAACTTAAAAATAACCAGAGATCACACTCACTTACCACACTAGTTTAAAAGACACCACACCTCACGATGGAGTATTATTTAGGCAATTTATTATTTATTCTTTGTAAGTTATTATCTACTGGACTTTGTTGAGTAATTTTAAGAATTACTAAAGGTATTTGTGTTGGGCCAATTTAATTTTGAAAACTTATTTAAATTTGCCGTGTATAGGATCTAACTATTGTGATTTTTTGGTATTAAATTAATTGAATACGTAATGAAGTACCTATATACATAGGCGCCAGGTTTTGAAAATTTCATGGTGGGCTCACTATTTTATAAACTCATGTATAAAATTTTGTTTTACCTAACTAAAAATTGTTTTACCTAACTCTTATCATATATTTCTTATTTTTATTTTCCTTAAATTGTTCGTTAAATAATTACTATAATATAGTTATTTGTTGTTTTGTATGTTATAACATTTTGATTTTTAATAATATTAATATTATGCAAAATCACAAGACAAAAATTTAAAAAACGCAAATTTATTTTTTAAATGTATATATTTTATAAAGAAAATATATTTTTCCGCACTTAATAAATTGGTTTGCAACAATTTCTTCATTTATTTCTTCATCGCGGTGAACATGAAGAATGGAAATATCATTCAAACGTATTTGGCCCATTATAGACCGTATGTATGTCTTAAGTCTGCGAAGTGCAGAAAAAGATCTTTCAGATGTATATGACGATACTGGTATAACTAACATTATAGGTACATAATATTTTGTTAAACTCCGGTAACATTTGACGTAGTGCATCATCGTTTTTCATTAGTTTCAAGACATCTTCAAAATTTTTAATTGGGACCTTCTTTGATTTTGCTATATCCAAAAACATATCATTGTGTAATTTCAATTTATCACCATCAAAATCAGATCCATAATTTATTATTTACCTTGTTATTAAGATTTATATCTGTATCTTCAACGTCGTCATTACATATATTATTATCAACGATATTTGTAGTTTTAACACTAAAATACTAAAGTAAAGAATTTTATTTTTTCATTTTATTTTCAATAAAATATATTATAATATGTTAATTAAAAAATTTTAATTTTGGATTTTGTATTTTGAATCTTTATAAACAGTTTGAATGTGATAACAAAATGTGAATTATGATACAAGGTTCACGGTCTTGGTAAACGGTAACGGGCCACCTAGATCGCCGGTCAACTAGAACTCTATGCTTATCCGAAAAAATGTTTAGGTTAACTTGATACCGTGTAAATGATAACAACATAAATTTACGGATATCAATATAAAAAAATAACATTTATCTATCTCAATTAATTTGTTAAAAATAAAATTAATATTTTGCAGTGGATGTATATAAAAAATATTGATTTTTTTATATGAGAATCGTGGGGGCTGAGCTCCGTCTTATCAATTTCATGGGGGGCTGCAGCCCCAGAGCCCCCCTGTAAATGGCGTCCATGCCTATATAGAAAATACGGAAATTTTTATTTTTTATAATTATGAATTAATATTTTTACTGTAATTTTGATTATTAAAACTCGCATATTTAAATTCCAGAAGAAACGACGAATAATAATTTTTCAAATCTGATTTTAAAATTTAAATTGGTCAAACACAATTGTGCTAAGCCTAACAAATTTGAATCTTTTAGTAAATTTAAACGCGTCCCGTCGCGTCAATTTGAAATAAAATCGGCCAACTAATTTCACTGAAATCTTTTGGAGTTAATATAACTTCATTTATATGAGTTAATTTGTTTGCATTAATTTACCCATTTTAATATAATTATGCGGCTGGTATTATCGGAGGTATGAAAAACAGTTTTAATTTTGCATTTTGTAAATCATTTGTTACTTAAAAAAGTGTTAAAAAAAACCAAGTGATTGAAAATATTTTCTAAAATTAAGCTGTTCTATAAAAAAGTATCATAATGGTTGTGATTCAACTCTAAAATAGTTTACGAACACCTTTTCGTTGGTATTACCACTGAAAATTGTCGGTTTAACATAATCTTAATTATATTTTTTTTTATATGAACACGAACTCATCATCATATTCTCGATAAATTAATATAAGATATAACGTTACACATTGCATAGTTTTCTTCGAGTAATTTTGTGCATAATAATATTATATATATATATATATATATATATTTACTCATTTAAATATAATAATTATTAATTTCCATCTTCGACGTAGGATACCTACCCAATAATAATTACAGTTAAATATTCACAATGTTTAAGTAGGGCAAATACGACAGTTCTGATGGGTAGATTTGAACAGTTTTTTTTTCTTATCCATACCTATGGATATACACGTAAGTATACCTCAAATCGATTTAAACTCATACCTATACAATATACATATTTATATATATCGTGCATATGGACATATAGCACTTTTATTTAAATAGGTACTTTCACAATGAAGTACCTAGTGAAATTGCATACACGATGATTGCGAAATACAATAATTATCAGGCTGCTTCCGAATTGATGTAAAAAAAAAATAAATAAAAAATTCAAAGTTAGGTACCCAACTTACAGCATGCCATTATTGGCAATATGAAATTATTTAAAAGTTAAATCCGGGCCCTCTAAACGAAAAACGATTTCAACAAGTTGTAATTGAAAACAAATATTAACTTGTTTCTACAAACATGTACACATTATTTTCCACGAGATAAATTAGAATATTTGAATATTTAAAATATTCATCGAAGAATAATGAAATTGTATACATTTAATTTTACATTAATACTATCTATTTATTATAGGTACCTAATTAATTATTTTAATTTTAATTAACTAAACTACATGATTAATGATTATAAAAATGAACTGTTAAAAGCCATGTTGATACAATGAACATTTAAACTAATGAAGTTGGTTGGTCAATGGAAAAAATAATTATCTAGTTGAGTTAAAAAATTGACATTTTAAATATTTAATACCTACCTTTGATTATATTATGTAACAACTAATATTAGAAGTATATAGTCAAGGTTGGGCAGTAACAAGTTTAGATAGGTAAGTTGTTAAATTATAAATGTTTTTTATTTTTTTTATTCACTTGACAAGTTACAATTTAACATAGATTTAACAAGTTTTTTTTTGTAAATTCAGGTTATTTAGAAAAGTTATAGTAGTTAATAATTTTTTTTTTTTTAATTTTGATTGTTTTTCTTATAATTTATTTAAGAAAATTATATTTTACATTATGACAGTGTATATATAAACAGATCTTTTAATGGGGTATGATTTCTTTAATCTGCAAAATATGTAGATTTGAAAAAAATAAATAGTATAAAAAACAACTTACAAAGATGGACTATTTACTTAACGGAAAAGTTTAACTCAAATAAGTTCGCTCAACAACCTTTAGTTAAAATTTAATGGGACGTTTACAAAAAACAATTTTAACTAGATAAATTTAAAGATGGGTAAAATAAAATAAAATTTTTACTTGATTGAATTAAAAAATAAAAATTGTCCTTCAAATGTATATTATAAATTAAAAATTAAAGTACCTAGGTATATGTAATGTATATAGGTGGTACATATTATTATTATTATCACGTATCCATTAAAGGTTTTATAACAATGTATTAATCATTTATTTAAATTAATTTTGATTATTATACTTAGATTTCGATTAAAATAGGTAATAAACTCACGATAATTTTTCGCCACTTAATGTATAAACTTTACTGGATAATTAACTGTAAAAAAGATTAGTTAATACAAAAAGAAGTTTAAACTAGTAAATTAAATTAGTTAATGACAAAAATTATAAACTTGTTAAATTATAAAATTAATTTTTTTACCAAAATTAAAAAGTAATTTCTAACTTAATTTATAGTTATTATTTATTATTAACTAACTTAACCTTAACTAGTTAAAAGAAAGTAACTTGCATAGCCCCGATTATGCAATATTAGACTATTTTTTTAATGTAAATGAGATGACATTAATAATATTGTGAACACTTCTGTATTATATTTTCTACTCTTCCAAATTTTTTCTTTCCTTTTTCTGTGTGCAATTTGAATGTACCAAAAATGTATTATTGTTATTGATAAATAAATTGCCAAGTTATTGACACTTTTTCACTATTCTATATAAGATGTAATAACTATAATAAAATATATTCTCAATTAATATTTTCTAAATGAATCTTTACATTTGCATGGTTATAGGTAAACTTAGGTAGGCTAAAATGGTGACTAATTAATATCTATACTTATAGAAATTTGTGATTGATGTTTATCATCTTGTTGGCCATTATCATTAATTGAGAACATTGTGCATACATATAATACTTCATTTGTACTGGTACATAATGGGGAGGGGGGGATTAGTTCTCCTTAGTTGGTTCAATAAATAGTTTATATAACACATTGATACGAGTACCTACATAAGCACACAAGTAATTCACCATGAGCAATTTTTATATTCAAAGATTTTATTAGTTTTTCAAACAATTATTATTATTATTATTAAAACTGTTAACACTTATTTTAGGTATAGTTCTATCTATATTATGCAAAAATAATATGAACAAACAATAAACTATTGATTTTCTTAAAGAGATGATTTTTCTTGATAATGTAAATATTTAATGTTTAGACTGATAGAATGGGCGACTTGAATATAGATTTTAATTTTTTTTTTTTTGGATTAACATTACTCCTAGATCCAATAAACTATTAAGCCAACAATAGTAATATACTAATATAATCTTCATTTAAAAATATTACAAGTTTGCAACTATCAAAGTAGAATAAAAATTAAATTTAAAAAAAAAAATATATGCAAAAATCAGTTTTAATAACAGTTACATTGTAGGTATAATATATGTATATAAAATACTTTAAGTCTTTCAAAATGTTCACTGGCTTGTTATTAGTGAACCATAAACACATGTACACATAAAAAAATAAAGTAATAATTATATTTTAAATTTTGTTTTATTTATAAAATATACACAATATATTCATAATTTATATTTCCCAGTGTTAAGAAAATGATTAAAACGGTTTATTAGAGGTTTATACTATTGTACAAAGCTACTGTCTGATATTTGCTCGACAAAAAATAATATTAGAACAAAAATAAAAATAATAATATAATATTATTAATTGGTCAAGTTATATAATATATTGATAAATAATATATTATTTCAGTAATAAATTTCATGTTTTAAAAATCATATACATTTTTCAGTACGAATATATAATTGTTTTGTAATAATATGTGTGTTTTGTTTTTTTAAGAAAATAAATATATTAACAAAGTAATAAATTCAGTAGTTCGAGGTGAAATAATATTTTGATTAAATAAAATATTCTTATGAATTTTAATTAGGTACGCAAAAATATATGTATACGTTTTTTTTTTTTGCTAAATGAACACGAACAAAAATAAAAAATTATGAATATAATTAAATTATAATATAGTCTTACGACAGGAACAGACTTAAGTAGCATGTAGTAAATTAGAGCTGATGAGTTTTTTTTTTATATAATATATATAAATCTATTACATGATGACTATTGTGAAAAACAAGAGCCGTGAAAATTCTGTTCATATCTCCAAATATATTTTTATTTTAACAGTTCAATAATATAATATTATGTAGTCTACATTTTAGGTTTCATATAAGAAAATAGTTTTTTTTTACAATAATAAAATGATTAATTAAAATTGGTAACATCTAAAAATATAATGCTTTTCATGTAAAAGGTACAAGGCACAATTATTTCCCTTAAAATCTAACAAAATTTCATTTATATGAATAAATTGCGAAAACATTAGTATTAAAAATTACAATCATTCAGTATTTTTGCTATTCTATTTGAATTCCTTAACCAATTTTGATCAACAGTCAATTTTAAATATCCTGACTAGATCACAAAAATAATATAATAATAATAATAAATTACAAAAACCTAGTTTATATATTTAAATTGGAGGAGGAACTATCTGTAAAAACGGGTTTAAAGGGAAGAAAGGGTAATTTTCAAAATATTGATTCATGGAATGTGGATGTCATTAAGCTCTAGTTTCCCTTAAGTGTTGAAAATAGCATCGTACCCTTAACAAAAAGAGCAGTCGTTAAGGACGCTGAACTAATATCACAATGGTATCCTTTGTTTTTACAAAACTTAATATTAATTAAAAAAAAACAATAATTTATTTTGCTCAAAGATCTCGTGCAGACAAATAAAATATGTAACACGAGATTGACAAACACGAACCCTTAATATACGCTCATTTTTAACACAATTTGGTTTGAGTCACAAATTCAATAAAAATTAGTCTTGAACAACTAGTGTTTTAGGTTGAGTATAATATTATCGGATGATAACGACGACGGTGCTGCTACTGGCAGTCGTCACCTTGGATTCTGTTTGCGGTCACCCTGTGTCATCTGCAAGGATCGAGTAGTACTTCGATCCAAGTCGGGCAGGACGTGATCTCCTGCCGGGAATACTTGGGCCCCCATCCTTTGGCAAAGCTGATGCGCACGGCGTTCGGGTCGACGGGACCGATCCGCACGCCGTTCGAATAGCGTATCCGGTCGCCGACCGGGTTTCCCGTGAATATGTTCAGACAGTGGCCGGACGGTACCCGGAAAACTAGAAAAGACTTGCTGTCCGGGTCGTCCAACGTCGGCGAATTGACGAACATCGGCCAGTCGCTCAGGTTGTATGCCCATACGCCGTCTTCTTCTCGGCTCAGAGCTAGACCTGCGTACAGTGGAAAAACTTTAGTTAGCAACGAAATCGAATCGAAAACATACCCTGGCAACAAATCAGTGGCGTGGTTACCCCACCCCCTCCCCCCGTTTAAGAGGCGTAAATATCCGAGACAATTGCTACCACTGAACAGTGCACCCAACCTACAATTATTATATATAGTTTTGGGGGCACATCACTGATATATGTCTGAATTTATTATATAGTACCTTGTCCAATTTTGGTCCTATTCCTGAGCACAGACTCCGGGGGGCTTTGCGCGGGTGAGAAATGGTGTTGGGTGAGGGCGGCCAGCGACAGCCCCGTGCCGAGCGGTACGTTCCAGAAAACGTTGACGTGCTTGGTGTCCACGGGAAACAGCCGTCCGACTCGTTGCGACAATTCCCAATACGCCACTTTACACCATTCTTGTTCGTTTGGTTTTTCTATGGACAAAAAAAAAAAAAAAACATAAATAAATGAATAAAGTATATATTACAATAATGACAATAATTATTATTAATCTCGGTAACGTTATATGCGATAAAATGGGAATTTTTTTTTATTTTAAAACCTAACGGTGTGGGTAACTCATATTAAATTGTCTCCAATGATTATTTCCCTCGTCATTCCATTAACGACATTCCGGCATAATGGCCAGCGTGTGGATAAAAAGACGAAAAAAACTCAAATCGACCGAGTGAACTCCCCGAAAAAGGACAAAAATGTAGACGTCAAGGGCGTCAACTGTCAAGCCATCGGTGTAGCAGAAGTTTCGTATGATCGCGTCCAGGCCGCGTCACCCGTAACCGCTAATACGAACCATATATTATAATATTATCGACGACAGACCGACCACCATATGTGATTTACACCCGGTGATAGTGAGTTCAACAACACCAGATGAAAAAAAAATCCCAATAAGGGTATAGCAATCTTCGGGGATCTCTCGTATAGCCAGGTGGAGGAGATACATGTGCAGAGGAAGAGAGGTGATATGAACCCGAAAAATGCACTCAACGCACACACGTTTTTCTCGTTCCATTCAAAAATAATAATAATGATAAACAATTTCAAAACGTATAGCCACTGCAACGGAGCAGAGTAATATTATCGTATTATACCCACTCAACGACACACCACTGCAGCAGGTTTAAACTGGTTTACACGCCGGTCATATTTTATACGTACGAACGGAAGAAAAAAAAAAAAAAAAAAACATAAAACGGACGCGTGCGATTCGGGAGCGAAATTCGGACGATTCCTCGGGATCGGAGGGATAGGATTTTTTCGCCTATCGTCCATCGATATTTCAATATATACCTATATATATATATATATTATAGATCATCATCGCGATCGCTGAACGTAAAAATAACGACTTTCCGGAAAAAAAAAAAAATAATACCTAATAATAATCGTAATAATAAAACTAATAACGCGGTTTGCTTTTTGGGTACCTATATTATACGCGCGCGGCATTTCTGGCATTCCGGGCGGCGCGGCCCCGTGTCGGTGGCGGCTGACGCGGGGCGCCGCCCACCACTCGGCGCGGCACAACACACACGGCATTCCAACGACGACGACGACGACGACGAGGAGAGACGTGCTCCTTCTTCCTTTCTATATACCTTTATTTATTTATTTATTATTATTATTATTATTATTTTTTTTTTTTTGTAGGATATTCCCGTCTAACATATTATTATTATACACACACGAACACATGCACACGTATATAATAATGGTTTGGCGGCGGGTCCCTATTAGCCGTCGCCGTCTTCGGCTCTCTTCTCCGGGGGAATATGAGAGAGAGAAAATCAAACGGTGCGCAATCGTCGCTCCTGTGTTTGTTTTTCCGTCTCGCTCGGCTGTCTCAATCGGTTCTTTATCTTATACCCTATCCCCCCCCCCGCGCAGCTGGAGCACACCAAAGCAGATGAACGAGACCGACCATTGTATGTTGTTAGGAAACGCACATCGGAGACATGAATAAAAAAAAAAAAAAAAACGCACAGAAATAAACAATATAATTTATTTACATATTGTACGATTATTCTGTTATCACGTCTTATAATATCGACTTGTTTGAACGTATTCAATCGGAGATAATATTATCATATAGAACGTGTCGCGAGTTTTGAACTCTATACACATTACACCTGTTGGAATGCAAAATTTCGACACGGTTTTCATCGTATACGTCTCTCTCTCCTAATCTCGAAATAATAAAACATCTTACTATGTCGAACAAAATAATAAGGAAAAAAAAACATACACAAATCCCTCTTAAATTTTGTCACCGTACACGCACCACACACGGTTCTACGTGCAATAAAAACGTTTTGAGACACACTGCAAGGGTCCGTCTGCCGCCGTTCATTATATAGTTCACAGGTAGGTTAGTACCCGTAATTCTGATTTTTTTTTTTGTCCTGCAACACGAGCTGAGGCTCTTCACTATATAGAGAAAAATAGCCGTTAAAGATATTGCTTCTATAGTACGTGTTATATTTCCACTTTGCACCGGTTCTATACATCACTGTTATAATATACTCGAGAAATATCACATACGCATACATACATACATACATACATACACACATATATCACACGCTGTGTTTCCGATTATTCTTCTTTATAATACAACACTGCACCTATAATTTAAACGTATGTGGCAGTAGATGAGCGTCCCTCGACGTCGACAACGTGACATTATCGTCGTTTACGTTTATTTCTTTCAAATATACATAGCAATAATAATAATCGAATAAATCTCGAAAACTGACAGAAATATCCGAGAAAAAAAAAACTCATAGATCTCGAGAACCCCCTTAAGTATACCGGGGCGGAGGGTGGGGGTCTTTCTCTCTCGCGGCATTGCGCACACACAGTCGTCGACGACAACAATATGTTAATGAACGAAGGCGAGCACTCTCTTCCTTCTCCTCCCCTCCCCACCACACATTCGTATACTCGGCACGGACGCACACTACGACCGGTTTTTCGTTATTTGTATTACACACACACACACACACACACAGTACTTATTATAATATACTTTTTATTTTATTTTTTTATTATTATTATTATATTATCATTATAACGCATAACAACTGCGTGTACGTATTATGTTATTAAACGAATTCCACGCGCGTCTACGATGTTCTCGTCGTCGTTTGCTCGCTTCGGGCGATGTTTTTTTTTTTTTTTTCTATATAATACATATGTGATGTGCACCGAACTGACACACAGTCGTCGGCGGCGGTGAGAGCATTGTAATTTTCGTAATTGGCGCCCGCGGGCGAATTTCGTCGCGAAAACGCAAGTCGGTCGGAGATCGTGCCGGGGCTCCAGGGCGGCGATTAAAATATACGGTCCCCCTCCCCGAAACGACCGTGACAAGGGGAAAGGGGGGCAAAAGCAGCTGCCGGCCTGCAGTGCCGCCGTGTGTGTCGGCGGCGGGACGGCACAAACGAGCCGGACGGTTATGTGCGTGTGGGAAAAAAAATGACCGTCGAAAATGAGTAGTCTCTCGAAGAAAAAAAAACACGAAACTGACGAGTGCTTTACTCGTTATTATAATCATACGTCATCTACTCTGCATTATTATTATTATTATACGCACTGCCGCCGTAATAACCGGTCTCGGCGCGGGCGCCCGAAAGACGGCGGAAAAATGTAATAATAATTATTGCAATCGGATAGAACGGGAGAGAGGGACACACACACACATATTATAATATATATTATATACACGGAAAAGAAAATATTTTAATATATATTATATTATAGTACTACCCGCGCGTTTATATAGAATAATATCATCGTACATAATATTATGCGGTATTATATCGAGCGAACGTACGCGAAGCGTTTTTTTTTTTTTTAAATACACCATGCCTGCTTCCTCCCTCGTAAAAATGTACTACATAATAGTATATGGTGTGCGATAATGTTATTTATTTATATTTATTTTGATCTCGTGGATTTATGTATTTTATTAAAATCGCCTCTCCAAAATATACGCGGCTGGAACACAAAACTATAGCCGTGCCGGTACCAACTACGCGTACATAATACACAGTTGCGTGGATGATTTTTTGGGTGGTGGCCGTGTGCGTTAAACGCCGCCGCCGTCTTGTGTGAACGTGTGGTCGGGCACCGCCGCGCACGACCGAGACGGCGACCGGCAACCGGTTCTACGAACGGAACGAGACGTGTTGCGCGCGAACAACCGGCGGGATAGTGGAGGCAAGGGGGCCGGTGATGAATGGCCCCGGCGCGCATTGGATGCCGGCAACCGGGTCAGGCCCGGGCGCCACACAGCCCGTCATTAGCAACACAACAGCACACAGACCGCACCGCACTGCACCGCCACGTATGACCAAAAACACACACACACGAGACAAACCTCAGTAATGCCTTTTTTTTTCTTTTCAATTATTCCATCGGTGATGGAAACGGGTTTTGGTTTTTTATTATTATTATTATTTTTTTTTTTTCATTATTATTCTTCTATTCTGCAGTAGATCCATGCATGCCAGAGTGAAAAATCGATGTATTATTTTTGATCGTTCTATACAACAGCAGTATTGGCAACGGCGGAAAACTGGCGAATTTCCGCAATATAATGCGCCAATAATATATATTTTATTATTCGTAATAATATAGTGAGAGGAGCGTGTGCACATTTTTCGGCGAACCGGCCCGGTTGATACGCGACGGACGAATCAACAGCGTCGACGGCGTGACGTCACGGGCGCCACCGACACGGCCGGCCGGCCGTCCGTCGGTTTGTAATGGTTATTTTTATCGGGCGGCGGGAGAGCGGCAGAGGAGGGAGGAGGAATAACCCGAGCGAGTAGCGTGC
This sequence comes from Pemphigus obesinymphae, assembly GCA_025469235.1. Classification (NCBI taxonomy): domain Eukaryota; kingdom Metazoa; phylum Arthropoda; class Insecta; order Hemiptera; family Aphididae; genus Pemphigus; species Pemphigus obesinymphae. Next base: position 31,056 of record JAIPRL010000977.1, on the reverse strand, counting down.
GCGGTTAGGTTCGGAATAGTACAGCATAAAAAAAAAAAATTAAAAATTATATATACACGATTATAATGTCGCCAGTCTATTTTACACCCCCCTCCAACACCACACTACATCTATTCTGTAGGAAAAAACGACACACACACACACATAATAATAATAATAATAATAATATTATATTATACACGAGCATAATATTCGTCGTCAACACGTACATAATAATATTATAATATGCATACATAATATATTATCATCGGTCCGTCGCGGACGCCGCCACCACGCCATCATCATCATCATTATCATCATCATCCTGTGTGTCAATGTATGAGCACACAAGTGGGGGTGAGGGAGTAGGGGACGCCTGATCGTAGATCGCCGCCAACAGTGCAGGCGCCGCTCATTACCGACGCCACGCCGCCGCCGCCGACGCGACCGCGAAAACGATAAACAACATACGCGCGCGCCAAATAAATGATCATAATAACCCCGCCGTACACAAAATATTAATGCAATAATATTGTAATGATAATAATTTATAATGTGTGATTCGTCGATGACGACCGAGACGAACAATATATTATTATAAGTAATTAGGAAAAAAATAAAAACCGTTTCGATTTCGACTTAAATATATACAATTATACCTATACCGAATCTAGGGGGAAAAAAATACATATCGTTTTAAAGTTTGGATTTCATACATAATGTAACAAAATAATGATTAATATGTATTTTTCATTATATTTGTTGTCATTTTAAAAATAACAGTAAAATAAATCATTTTCATATATCACAGATATAATAATATGGCCAATATAACAATAAATATAATGAAATTATTACCGACCATAAACACATTTTATAATTATATCTGTGATTATTAAAAATTATTTATTTATTATACCCGTTATATTATGAGAAATTAATAACAAATGTAATAAAAATACCGAATTACGTCGTCGTCGACCTTGTCTCTGCGGTAAATCCTGAGGCTGTACGTTATTATTATATATTATATTATATTTGTATCAATAATAATAATCCGGAGGGGAAAGTCTACGGGGTAATTATGTATCGTTTCCGTGTGGTAGCCACTCACTATCGTAATTAACCTTTGCCGGGGTTGTTTTTTTGTTTTTTGTTTTTTTTTTTTTTTAAACTTTGGTCGGGCGCCAGTCGGTCGCGCGGGTGCACCGCAAAATGTCATCTGCCGACCCCGCCTCGGCCTCGCGTGCGACCGACACCGGCTCGCTGCCATCATATTATATTATATACATATGTACGCAGCGCGTGTAATAATAATAATAATAATAATAATACGGACAGAGGAAGAGAGAGATATGCCCGAGACGCCCGGCGCCCACGACAATCGCCGCCCGTTCTCACGTTCCTATTATACGCATATTTCGGCGACTGTCCTTCGGGCATTAAACAAAATAAATAAATAATAAAGGAGCCCCCCCCCCCCGACGTTAAATCTTTTTATATTTAAAAAAATGCCAATGTCGCTACACTAGCCTCACTCAATAATTTGCGAAACCTCAATCTACATTATTTACAAAAAGCAAAATATATTTTAAAATGTTCAGAAATTCCACGAGTAGGTAACAATATAATCACTATGATACAGAGGGCCGCGGAACCATTATCATCAGAAAAAATAAAAATAAAAAAATCCTTTTGCTCCAAAATTTTTATAAAAATTACTATATATTTGTGATGAATTATTTGGGAGAAATAAAAATATAACAATAATAAATAGTAATTAATATTGGTATGTTTTTCTTTATTTCTTCTTTTTTCATTAGATTAATAATAATTTTATAACATAATAATATATATTATAAATAAATACCTAATAAATTAATTATAAATACCTATCAGTGTTTCCAAAAATTTTGGAGGAAAATGGACAATCGAGAAGGGTATAATCGGTAAAGAAGAATAGATTAGTCCTTTTTATTTTGGAGAAAAATGGAAACTGATTTTTGGACATTATACTATACATACATATTATAGAACATATAACAATTGAAGACTTATGTTTATTATAATAATATGGGCCTCGCCTATAATAATGTTACTTGGTTTCAAAATTGTTGGTCCTTTAGACTTTTTTTTCTATATATTATATCATTATTTTAATGACAATAACACGAATAGATAAATGTAAAAAACAAATTATATTCCGCGGCGAGATACAACAAAATTAGAAACCCATTTTGAAATCGCGTTATTCTAGCTGCACAACGTACGTATTATTATATTCGCGTGTATACAATATTATATTATAATAATAATATATACAACGGCAGGCGAATATGGAAAATATTACAGATTTAGTAAAATAAAAATAAAACCACAACCGAAAATTAAATATAACGAGAAATATAAAATAATGCAATCATACCGTAGCAAAAGTAAACCGCAGGACGCATTTATAATTTATCAAAAGGACAATAATGGTTGTTTTTCACACAATTATTATATTATAATATTGTTATGTTCATTAGCAGATGAAAATGTTTGTCTTAATATTGTGCAGAGATGGAACAAAAAGTTGAGAACAACTATATGGTAGGTAGTATTTTCCATAAAATAATTTACAAGTATAAACTATTTCAACACAAAAAGCATACAATGAAACCGAGTCTATTTAAATAGCAAACAAATTATACTTTCGCTTTAATTTAAAAATCAAATGAATAATGCTTACCATCACCATCGGTGCTGAACGAACCACGCAGTTCGTCATCATTACTGTCCCAACTACATTCACTGGGTGCACGATCTGAAATCATATAATAAAAAAATCGTTAAATTGAATTTAATAATATTTAATTTTTTTACTTATTATGTAAGAACGGTATTATACGTCAATTAACAGGATATTTTTATTACATCAGACCAAATAGACTGTGCCTTCCTTCGCCTTGCACGTTGAAACACTCAGCAAATATAGTATATGATATGATAAGCAAAATATTCTGATAATCAACATTTTAAACAAAAACGTGATAACAAGAGCAATTATCACAGATGTTACGGAACAACAAATGAGTCGAAAATTAATTTTTCTTCCATAATACCACTTTTTTCGATTCGAGGCACAATCCGTTTAATGTGTTAATAGGTTTATCTATGTGTTCCTCGGGATACATAATATAATTTATCCAGTTTTCAATCAGATGGTGGCACGTCTGATAGAAAGTCGAGGAACACAGTTTGATTTCAAAACATAGAATGCTCTATAAATTTCATGACACAACACTGCAGTACGCACGATTAAAACTTAAAATTATGATTAATATGTGGCTAAATGGCGAGAAATTATATGTGACAACATTTCCATCGTCTAGCGCACAATCTAATTTAGTTGATTGCCAATCCGATGCATCGACAATCTGATAAGTAATCCGATTAATCAAATTTGACGAGGAACGTTGAAATCCATCGGATTGCTCATCTAGTGCACACGATCTATGTTATAACCCGTCCAGTTCATCTGCGCCCTCGGTGACGTCACACGTTTGAACAGATCAGAGGTTCAAAAATATTAATTGAACAATGTGTGATACCTACAATATGCGACTTTTATATTATCATGGATATTATTGAGTAATCAGTATTTTGCCGGGAGTACAACCTCAAAAAAAAGTATATAAGCAGCATATCTGTGCTTCCGCAATTTTTATAACCCCTACAAATTTAATAATGTAACGGTCGCCAATGGCGCAGATGAACTGGACGGGTTATAATAATCGCAACAGTCATTGTCCCATATGATGATAGTCATATTGTTATCGTGGTTATCACTTATATCGCATATAATCTTATCAAACCGCGACTTAACGTGCAACAAAAGTTGCAATAGTTACATAGGTAACAATATTATATTATACTTCAACATTTTTTCAAGTATTGCATTTAACTGGTTATAGCTTTATTTTTTTATTATTTTTTTTTTTTGTTTATTCACTATTGTCTGAGAAGAATCGGACGTGACTCGATCGGGAGAGAATTAAAACGACGACGACGACGACCGGTATTATCTCAAGAATGATATTACTGATGACGTTATTAAAAAAAAAAAAAAAAAAAAAAGAAAACAATACGAGTACAATATATATGTATTTATATCTATATAATATACACGAGAGTGTATATATAGTGTATACTACTATATATATAAATACCATATAGAATATATATTATTATGATCTGACCGACCGGCGGCGGAGAGAGAAAAAAAAAAAACAATCTGTAACATTTCCATTGTGTGAGAAAAAAAAACCTATATAGTCGGGAGGGGGTTGCGGCAGCGGCGGCCGGTGGTACACACGAGCTCTTGTGATGCTGTTTTATATATTATTCCTGCTGTTCTTGATCGGATGACCACATTCCCGAGGAACGATTCTCCGATTCGTTCTCTCCGCAGGACCCATCGTCGTCCATCTCAACACGCACACGCACACACACAAACACAGACAAGCCCGGGTTATTTTTATATATATATATAGACGCCCAAGTAGTTTATAAAAACGTAATTTTTTCCATCCTTAGGACCTTTAAATATACACTACGTTTTCGTGTCGTTATAACGATGACATTCCGTCTGCAAATCGAAAATGTTTTTTTTTTTCTCAAAATTCCATCCGCGTGCTTTAAAAAACAAACTACTAGACCGACAACGTCATCGTCAAATTTCAATTCAATGTATTTAATGATATATGTATACACACCATCTGATAAATATATGCATATAATATTATTATTATTATTATATAACTGCGCGATCGAATCGTGCGCGTATTAAATTTAATAGGCAAAAAATAATAATAATAATAATCAACACCGGCCGAATAATATAATATTATAATAACGTTCGGGTCCATAATGCAAGATGGTTCTATACGCTGAAAACAAAGTGCAATGACTTCCTAATGATTTTTTGGCGGCACTCATTGATTATATCAAGAAAAAAATACAGTGGTTATTAAAATATATACAAGTATACATATTATAACACATTTTACAGTATATGCGAAGTGATTGTCCATATTTTCATTTATTTATTTTTAATAACGACAACTGTTACACGCCACAACAACAGTCTGCAACAACTGTTACACAATTGTGTACATATAATCCTCTCGCCAACCCTTATATAAAACCAAATGTATATAGAAGTGTTCAAAAAGTAAATGCGTTTTTTTTTTTTTTACTTCTATTTACTGAATATAAAATATCTTTGGTAGTATGCATTTATATAAAAAAAAAATAGTAGTACCTATATAATAAACTAAAGAAATAAAAATGTCATGTTTTGTCCTGATAGATCGAAATTGTAATAAAATATACTTTACAATAAAATTTTTAAACAAAGGACCAAAGATAATTCAAAAGATTTTTAACGAAAATGTAATTCATAAAATCAAAGAATATTTAATGGTTTCGTCAAATTAAAAACGTTACGATTTCGTAATAATAACTCTTGATTATTGTAAGCACCCCCTCACCCTCCACCATAAAAAAAAAATCTATACAAACATGTTTATGTCGCCCGTTCGACCGGCAAATTTTTTACGGATAAAAAAAAACCATACGACCAAAATATAATATAATATTATATATACGATTCTTTGTGTTTCGACAGGACTTTTTCCCCCTCTATATATATATTGCACATTTAAGGTCTTTTTTTAATGACCCTATTTTTCCGTCATCCTTTTGTTTTCTCCCTCACCGCGCCGTATATAATAATATACGAGTATATAGTCTACAAAACACGTCGGCAATCTCCGGATATTCAACGGTACTAGCGTGCAGGCTAATCTCCAAGCTTCCACTCGAACGGATTATTATACACCGGGGGTCGTTATATGAGAAATATACGGTGTCTGCAGTCGTTCGAGGGGGTGGGTGGAATATAGGGATTGCACGTGTACCTGCTCCTGACTGCTATTGCCTGCAGCAGCAGCAGCAGCGATAGGAATTTCCGAGGGGTGAATTCTGGATCGTTTTTCACCCCCTCGCGACCCCGAAACACCGGAACAGTTTACGACGTTTTCATTCGGGGGAGGCGTTCGTTTCGAGCACACGCAACCGGAAGATTACTTTTATACTACCTATATATTCTCCAACGAACGGTTTTCGTCGTCTCTTTCTCTCCCGTCGAAAATAAGAATATAATACTACTGCCACTATATATAACTATTTGGAAAATCGCACTAAAAAAAAGTTCCTATATATAATATTTGAGAACTTGTGGTTCTGCACGATATATTATATTATAATATATACACTATACACGTGCTGCATAACGGTATTACAACGAACGGTAGGTTAATAATTTAGAACTTTTTAGTGTTTCATTTTAAATTTTAACAATGTACCTAAGTATATATATATATATATATATATATATTCTACACAGGAATCACTATAGAGTTAAGAAAGAAAAAAAATATCGTGACGAGATAGAAAATTGTCGGATTAATAATGTACCGAAAAACTGTTTAAAACTCGTACAAAATTATATTTATTGTATGTATTGAATTGCCAGAAAGACAATGAAAACAAATATTATTTAGGAAATAATAATAATGTAGGTATATGCTACTACTATTATATACCTATACATAAAAATAACACTTTACTTTAGGATAATTATTTACCAATAGATTCGTTCAAACTCTGCGCTTATTGCTGAATATATAGGTAGGTACCATAGTGTATAGTATCATAAATAATTATAATATTCTTTCAGATAAAAAAATACTTTGAAGTTGGCTTATAATTATCGTAAATTAACCTATATATTTAAAAGTAGCCCTACTTAAATTTCAATACTTAAATGATATGTAAAAATGATAAAATATAAAAACGTTAAAATGTATTTACGTGGATCACAAAAAAAAAATATATATAAAAAAATATTTACCTACTTAAACGCTATATTATATTTATTATAGTTATTATATTACGTTGAGACCTCACATAGCTCTTTGACCGGTAAAATCGGAGTGAAATTGAAAGTCATTGACGTTGTAAATTTTTGGCCTTGTGCCACTGAATTTTTTTTACATCGAAATTGAATAAAAAAAAAAGTGTATACGTGTAATTTTAACCATAAACTTTACGTAATGACTAGACTATTTCCAATGGAAATTTAGCGCTTTTTCTTCAACACGATTACGGCGTAGTAATCATTATGCACAAACCAAGGGCGTTTGCAGTGAGGACAAATGCCCTCCCCCCAATTAGAGTATTTTAGTATGTTACAAAAATCTAATTACCCAGAGGTATACATAAATATAATATTTTATTGAAGTTAGATTATGCAGGGATGATATCAGTTTGGATGTGAATATTTTAGAATTTGTATCATTATATTTGAAGTTTTAAAGCAATATGATTAAATCATCACATTCGAAAAACGGTTCATTAAAAAAGAACATCGATTAATTAAAAATAAAACTTAATTGACAAGAATTTCAACAAATTTGTAATAGGCATTTATAGTTATAAAAAACTGTTGAATTATAAACTTGTGTATTTAGATTTCAAACTTTGACACCCAAAATATGTTAAGATGTTAAACAATTTTAACCTTCGTAGATCAGATAGTATTATTCTAGTTTTGGGAATATTATTATAGAATAATGATTGAACCTGAGTTATTTCAAATTTATTTCAAAGTTAGAAATCTCACAAACCATGCGTCTACTATACAACTATCGTAAAAATTGGTAATGTCCCCCTTCCATAATCCATTGATAAATTTATCTCCGGGTGCCCTTGGTATGCGTATATAAACTAAAAGACGAATGAAGCTAAAAATAGCTTAAAGTATTTTTTAAATATAAAACGTTTATAAAGAATGTTTTTTTTTTGTATTAACACTTACCTTCAGGTTTTAGTTTTTCCTTTACGAACCTTGAATAAGGCGGTGGAGGTCGTTCTGAAACAATACGAAACACAACAATATATAGTGATGTTTGTATTTTGCACGCAGGCTTTTCCGATACAACCAAATCGTGTCGGAAATTTTTATTAAGTATAGGTATATATAAAATTAAAAATATGTATATTAAATATAAATTCTAATAGGTAGATATTTTTTTTTAGCAAGCGAAATGCAAGGCATGCATCAAAGGCGGCGCGCGGCGTACAGTTATTGATATAACTCATATTTTTATCGAAATTGAAGTTATAATAAAGTTATTGTAGACGATTATAAATAATAGTAAATATACGCATATATACAAGCCAAATATTGTACCCACAATACCGCCAAATGTGTTTTTCTGGTGAAAAATTCAATTTAAAAAACTATGAATTTCTAATAAATTGATTATGTTTTTGAGTTCAGTTGCAGGATTTTTTACCATTCTACTAAATAGATTATTATTATTCGTTAAATCAAGAAAAAGAACACGTAGCATAATAAGTTGAAACGGAAAAATATATTCAGAAACTGTATTAGGTATTTGGAACGGCAAAATATGGAATACCTACCTAAAACAAGTAAAAATAAATTTAAATTAAAAAAAAGTGATACGACAAACTTGGAATACGTTTAAATGTATGCCGTTCCTAGCTGTTCCGAGTTTTGCTTTTTACATTTTGAATTCTGAGTGGAGCGATTAACGAGGGAGCTAGTGATTTTATAATTACCTATGTACATTTTTTTCTGGAAACATTTCGGCCAGAAGATTTGATCAGCAAGGTACTTTCAGGTCATTTTTCAATTTAAATATTTTAGTGAAAAAAAGTTATCGAAAAACGTAAAAAAATGCATTTTTTCAGGTAATTCTGAAAAATGAACATAGAAATTTAAATTTTTTACAGATTTTTTACGTAGGTATATATTTTCAAAGAACTTTAAAACAAAATTTTTTTTGCATATAGGTATATACTCAGCTCAATGTCATTTTATCCGGAATTTACCATTTAAATTAATAAATATATTTATATTAATAATATTTTACGCCAAAAGAATTATTCTTCTACATATTTAAAGATGCTAGGTATATTTTTAACAACTCATATAAAATAATTATTTTTTTAGCATTAGTACAATCAATTTATTCTTATGGTATATCTATTTGAGGAGGACTTTTAATAATCATTTATCTAGACATAGTTTATACTTCTTAAATCTATCATGCAAACTAGCACCTCTCTCTTTAATTTATAAGGAAATTGATGTAAAGGATTTTAAGTCTATATACAGTTCATCTACTCTATTTGAGTTGTATAAAAATATACATTTAATTCCATTCTTAGATCATAATCACAACACCAGATCTAAACAGAACGTTAATATAAATTTACCTAATAATTGTACCAAGGTATTTGGTAAAAAAAAGTGCGTTATGTACGAGTATACATTTTTGTCGTTCTTTAAATATTAATGTACATCATTTTCAGAGTTTAGTGATTAAAAAAATATGTTAAATATTTAGATCTATCCAGTATTTAAGTGTAATTTATATTCGTGTATGTACCTACATTGTATTTAGTTTTTAATACTACGATACTACTTATTGTTATAATATTATAACATTATTGAATTATATTTAAGCCTACAATGTATTATTTTATATAAGTTAATAGATAAGAACCGCTCCCCCCAGCACAAGCTTAGCTTAAAGGTGATGCTGCAATAAATGTATTATTATTATAAAATTAAAAATATCCATCACCAGTTCAACGAGCGCTTAGTGCTTTTTAAAGTTTAAATGTGTTCTAATTATTAAATTTCTTAATATAGAATTTTCTTCCAACACGCGCCTATCTATTTTTTGGCTACTCAAATTTAAATTTTCCCATCCAAATTTTGCATCTCTCACTTGCGCGCACCATGCGTCCTTAAAATTTAAATCCGTCCCCATTTCATTGCCACTTCAAATGTAAACACCCTTTTTTTCCATTCTAAGTTTTTTTCCTATTGCTGCGGATAAACCGTATTCGCCAGCTTCTTCAACTAGATATAATATCGTTATAGGTAGGTATGTACGCCTAATATGTATTATATTGTATACACGCGGACGGCGAAGAATGTACCTATATATGCCGACTATAACACGTAATGAATATTTATGGGGATCGATATATATATATACACATAGTGAGAAAAAACAACACGGACATTTTTTTTCTCTTGTTTTACTTCTTCTTCTTTTTCTACTTCTTCTTCCACGGCCGCGGCCGACCAGGAGGACCACACACAAGTTCGCGCATTATCCATTTGTACACATTGTATATGTTATGTCTATAATATGTATATAATATACGCGGGCGCGCGCTGGCAGACTATTTATACGCCGTACAGTCACACACGCCGATGACGGTCGTAATGGATTTTTTAGAAACTCAGACACAAACACGGTCGATGCGCAGCGATAATGACGTGAAGGAAGGAGAGTAGGAGGACAGACACGGCGAGGTTTATCGAGAAAAACGATTATTTCGTCATTTTTTATTTAATTTTTTTTAAATTTTTTTTCATTCCTGGTTTTCGGCCAACGTAAATACGACCGACGTGTGCCAATATATACACACGGTGGCGCCGCGTCCAGTATATAGATATATAATATATTATATTTAAAAAAAAAACCGATACCACTCCTATATAGGTAGGTAGAGGTGCCTATATAGTATGGTTTTTTTTGGCCGCAAAACGACATGGAAAAATCGAAGATAGTTATATTATATTATGCGTGGTTTCCTCCTCCCCCCCCCCCCGAAATTTAGCCAAAAGAGTTTTTCTACGTAGGTACACCAACCGACTTTTTGGCCGAGGGAATGCGATGACGGACGTCACGTCCACACATTATAATAACAATAACAGCAATAATAATAAAAATAATAATAATAATAATAATAAATGATAATAATAATAATAATAATAATAATATATAATATACCGCCGACGCCGGCGACGACGACGCCACCAGTCACAAACACACCGGCCGGCCGGCGACGGAAGATGGGTGGAAGGAGTAGTGGAGGTACGGGTGAGCGCGCGGTTGGGCGCCGCGGCGGAACTGGTGGCGCCGTTGGGTTGCGTGACCGGGTCTGCGCGCTATTTATTTCTCATCCGGCCCGACGGCGACGACGACGTTTGGCCAGGTGAAGTGTGACGCAATTGGATCGTACGCGAAACGAATAGAATATTATTATTATTACGATTGTTATTAATATCCGTCGCATCGCGATAATATGGAAAAACGAAACGGGGGAAAAAAAAACTCGACGATAATAATGTTTATTAAATTTTTTTCCATTCGTATTTTGCTTAATTCGCGATCTTCTCGCCACCGTGTAATATACGTTCGTTATTGTTCACGCGCATTTTATTTATTATGCGCGCGTATTTGGACACCGTATACAACACAACGACCGGGGGCGCCACTTGGTCGTAATTCACATTTTAACTTAATAATATCACATATACCTATTATATTCGTATATGTTTTGCAGGTACAGCCGGCGTATATCTATTTGGCTCTTTCTCTATATCATATTAATATCTAACCTCTACTTATAAGAACGCAAAATAAAATACGTTAGAATAACAAAAAATATTGGTCGGTAAATCTTATCACACTTTCTCTTATCACGGACCGAGGTTTCTGAGAATATTAAATTACGGGCGCGCATTGTCGGCGGGACATCACAAGCACAAATGCCGCCGCCGCTGCGGGTATGCCTATATAATTATGATATTATGTGGCCCAAATGTTTATCGGAGCACGTTGATAGATAGGGGATCCTGGAAAAAAGGCGAGGCCCCCCGAGTATGAACGCGTATGATATGCAGGGCGAAGGTTAAATTGTGAGATTTTATAAAACAAAAATAAAAATCCGACCGTTTGAACCCGTCGGCATAAAAGGTTAATTTTTTTTTCTTTAGCGGATTCGTTTGAAAACGGAACAAAAAAGCGTAGGTACGATAATTATTTTCACGACTTGTGTAACTACTATAGAGCTGTAGTAACTCACTGTCCAGGGTACAATCGGCCGCGCATATCAACAGTTAATTAATCGCGCGCGTGTTTTATTAATAGACCCGTGTGTGCAGTAAGCGTGTGCCGACGATTTATTGGCCTCGAGAGGTCAGTCTACTACAATATTATTAAAAAGCTGTGCACATACGCACCGGGAGCTTACCGAAAGTAATATTTCTTTTGTAAATGGTGGGGGAGGGGGGTTAGGGAAGCCGTTTAACCGACCGCGACAGATGAGCACGAAAACATTATCCATACCTATATATATATATGTATTATTATCCGACTGGATTTAGCCGGCTACGTTATTGACCTTGGAGAGCAATATACAAGAGAATACTTTTAGTAACGATTGGTCGGGGAGAGGGTCCGCAATTTCAAATTTACCGTAATTTTTATACCCAGTGTTGTAGGTAGACAGGTACATTGTTCACATATTCTCTACTTTTGAAAAAATTTCGAGCCTCTAGAAACTCCTAGCCACTATTATACTAGATACGACAATAACAGTGACAAACGCTTACCGATTTCGCATCGTTTGCTCCAGTGGTACGGGTTACAGCACACGGCGTCCGGTTGCTTAGCCGTCTGACAGCCGGGCGTGTTCTTCAGCTGTTCGGCGGTCCGGAGCTCGGGCCACCGCCACAGCCGGCAGCACACGACCGCCGGGTCGACGAACAGGAACGGCCGGACGGTCACGCACTCGGCCGCGTCCGCGCCGCCGGTGTCCACGGCCCGGAGCAGGGTCTCCAGCTGTCGGTCGTCCAGCCGCTTGAACAGGGCGTTCCGGAACTGCCGTTCGTCCGACTCGGCGGCTGGCGGCGACGAGGACGTGGTGGTCGCGGTCGCCGCCACGGTGGCCGGTTGAGCGGCGGCGGTGGCGGCCGAGGTTTTTTCCGCACACCTGGCTTCATTGTCCCGGCGCACCCGCGCCTTCCACAAGCGTTTAGCTAATGCCGTCCGCCTCCTCCTGAACATGAACATAAAACACGTGAACAGGGCCTCGCATTTGGTGGCCACTACTTCCGCCGACCCGCCGAACCGAATGGCACCGCGCTGGTCCGCCGGCGGCCGGCGTGACGGGCGCGCGGCAGCAACGGCGGCGGCGGCGGCACCTCGATGATATGTGATCGCGGCGTGCGCACCACGTTTTCCGGACGCATCCGTGTCGGGCCGACCGGGGTCGTCGTCCGTGCGGCGTCCGCGACAATGATGCCGCCGCCGTCGTCTCTGCAGCCGTCGTCGTCGTTATAATAAGGACGGACGACCGTCGACGCCGACCGCTACTACTACTGCTGCTGCTATCGCGGCCGCTGTCGGTGCTACCGATACCGGTGCTGCTATTAACGGTGGCGATGCTGCACCATACGCGATCATTTCACGCTGGGAATTCACCGTTTTATTACACCGGGAAACCGCGCACCACCACGTGTTGCACCGGCGCGCGCGCGCGCGCAACGATAGGCGCGACGAACACGGCGATACACGCGCACGCACGACACGACTATAACGATAATATTAAAATTTATTTATATATGTATATATTATATATTTAGAGAGAGAGAGAGAGAGAGAGAGAGAGAGCGCACAGGAATTTATTTATACGATGTGCGGTGGTGAATTTCTTTGGAAAAAAAAAAAAATCGCTTTTTATACTATTTATAGAACACGGTCGAGTAGTATTATTTCCGTGCCGGTAAACTATATTATTATAAATGTCCGCGCGCTCGTGCACACTACGGTCGATCGTAATGCGAAATAGTGATATGTGATACGGACAATATATATATATTTTTTTTTTATTTCGTACGATATTCGTTTTGTGATGATAATAATAATGATGTCCACCGAACGAACGTAGAAAAAACGGCGACGGCGACGGCGACGACGATGAACCGACGTGACGGCCGATCGGTACAAGACTGCCGAGCGATAGAGCCGGAGCAGCGAAGCGGCGGCGGCAGTACAGTGCAATGTGTGCGTGAAATGAATGATGCGCGCTTGTGCGTGCGCGTGTACGTGGTGCGTCGTCGGCGAAGAAAACGGGAACGGCGACGGCCACCGCCGCCGACGTAGTCGTGTAACTATGCTGCCGCCAGCCCGGTGGTAACACCGCCCTTCCCGCCCGCCGCACGTACCGGCCCGACGGCGCGCTGAGCAGCCAGCAACACCGGCTCGCCCCTGCCCCGCCCCGCCGAGGACGAATGCCCCGTCCGGGTCCGGAGTACCGTGTCTCCACGCACGGGGCGCCACTTACCGGCCAGGCGCCACCGGCCCAGTGCGACCACGCGCGCCGAGCCGAATGTCGTGGATTTGTCGCACGTGTGGTCCCGCACACGGCTCCTCGGCCCGCGCGCATTATAAAATATGTAATATTATGCGTATAATATTACAGGTACGACCGTGTACACGATTATTATTATTATTATTATTATTATTATGAAAATGTACGCACGTCCTCGTTGCTCGTCGTCCCCGCCGCCACCGTACTTGGTATAACATTATACGTTCTCTTCTCAAACTATTTTTTTCATTTTTTTTTTTTATTGGTTTTCTTTTACATACCTAACCGTTTTAATATAGACAAACTGTACGCGGACATCACATAGGTAATATATAATAATAATTGAACATACGGCCGGAGGCGATCATCCGAAGACATATTTTCGGGGTGTGGTGGTGGTGGGGTGAAGGGGGTATTTTTATAATTTGCCGACTAAATCCCGAAATACTCGTTCAAAACGGTAAATAAGCGAAAAAAAAACCGCCCCTGCATACGGCACAGGGCGGTCTCAAGGGAAGTGGGGAGAGTGTCTTACCCCCCCCCCCCACCTCTAAATGCAGTCGGCAAAATTAAGTTCAGTTGGCAAATTTAAGTTCAATCGGCAAATAGTAGAAAAAGTTAATGTCCTTTTTTTTTTTTTTTTGCTTATTCACTCAAGTTTATGAAGTATATTGGAATTTTTAAGTCGGCAAACTATAAATTATTAGGATTGTAGTCGCAAAATGGGGAAAAAGTTGATAACCTTTCTTTATTTTGCTTATTTTATGTTTTGAAGAGAAGTATTATATAATTTTTTTTATATTTTCACGCCCACAAAAATTTTTCTTCGGGACGGGCATCTACATTTACAGTAATCAATATACAGGCAACATATGTATTAGAAACTTAACGTATTTTTGTATTGTACTTGTACGGCCTATGGATATGGATCAGTATCGTTTAAGTTAAAAATGTTGTTCATTTGGTTTTAAAACAATATTCCATTTATATAGAAATTTAGCTTACTATCTTTGTGTACAAGTTACAATGTTCTTTAATAGATTTATCATTAAAAATATACTATAATATATAATATAATATAATATGCTTCAATTATATTATACTTAGTAATAATCACTAGATAAATAGTTATCAATAATAAAACATATATTAAAATAAGATCTTTTGTTAATTATAATAATTATAATAAATATCAATTGTTATCATATACATAAAATATATCAGTTAATTCGTTACCCAATGTTTAGCCCGAAATTACATTAAGTTTTAAAACTTAGTCCTCTGGTTACTTGCCCATCCTTGCAGTATATAATCAATGCAATTACTTAATTGATTTTCATATTATGTTAATGTATACAGAGTAACAATTTAAAAAATAAATATTATTTGGAACCGAAAAACCTATTATTAACCGGAACAGGAATTGTCACTAGGGACTGGTATCTTTTGTTTTTTTTTTGGTTCTGGTTCTGGTTTCGGTTTTCAATATATTTTTTTTCAATTTTCCGATTCTGGTTTAGGTTTTTTTTTTAATTAAGGGTTAGGGAAAACCATAACCAAAAAAACCTAAAGATACCAGTCCTTAGTGGCAATAAGACGTCTCAAAATTATTGGGTTTTGCCTACCAGAATAGATACTACACATATTTCCACAGTAAAATGACTGAAAACTAGAGTAAAACTTCATTATGGGGTCCGTGAACTTAGCAGCAGCTAATATACATATAACATCCCAGTCGGGTCCCAGACATTATATAGGGCAGAGGTATTCAAACTGCGTGTTGGCTCCAAGGGGCGTCGCGAGTGTTGAATCTGCAGTGCAGAAGAAGAGACAAAATAAAGTACAATAATAATGTTGGCAATTATAACGTTACGATAATTATTACGATAATGGCGATATCAGTGATACGTTCCGGACAACTACTTTTAAGAACGGTTTAAGGGTATGTTGTTTGGGTAACAATTTTTAAAAAAATCATTCTGTTCGGGCACCAATATTTTTCTTTTTAACAATCCATTTGGACAATGGTTATATTATGTATGTAGTATATATTATATACATATACTTATATACTTATACTTGTCACATATTGTTTTAATAAAATAATCAAACTTTCTTAAAAAAGATATTTAAATACATAATTTATTAAAATTAATAGTAAGCTAATATTGTTCTATCTGTGTGCGGGTGATTCATATACCGTGAATTTAAATATAAACATTTTAGTGACTAAACATACTACGGCCTTTTATATTTTTGGTACCCAAAAAATGCCGTGACTTTTTATATTTTTGTGCCTAAATGGATTATAAAAACGTGCCGTGGCCCGTGATTAGAGTTACTAAAGTATAACGCGTCTAGTTCAGGGGTTCAAAAATATTAATTGAACAATGCGTGATACCTATACGATGTGTGACTTTTATATTATCATGGTAATTATTGCGTAATCAGTATTTTTCCCAGGAGTATTTCATAGAAATAAACTCAAAAAGGTATGTAGGCAACACATCTGTGCTTTTGCAATTTTAATAACCCCTACAAATTTAAAAACGTAACTGTTGCCAGGGACGCTGATGAACCGGACAGGTTATTCCAAACGTTCTTCGTCTCAGTTAAGTACAGTTGTGATTATTTTTATTTTTGTGATTAATAATTTGAAAACCGTCAATATATTGTAAAGAGATAAAGGATCCAAGTTGAAATAAATTTACATTAAGAATGTAAGGGTAAGATTAAACTGCAACCGTAACTGTTCCGACGATCTGAAATTCGCTACTATATAATATGTCTACCAATTATCTTTTGATTCATGTATACATTCCTATTTCCACGCATCATAAATTAGACAAATGTTTTTTTAATTTTTAATTTAATTTTCAATTAAACTGCCTACCAACTTTCGAATTGTACGAACCTTTTCTGTTACGAATACCACATTACCACGTCATATGATTATATATACTACGAATATATACGGTCAATCGAATCACTGGCAACGAAATTGCTTAAACACTATCCAGAGTAAAAAAAAAAAAAAAAACAAGTCAACTGTTTTGTTTTTATTATTTTGTGAAAAAAATATTCGTTTATCACGCTAAACACGTCCGTGACGCAAATTACATTTAAATACCACCACCGAGTAGCCCAGTAAATCTCCCCTAATAACGTCACGTGATTTATAGACTTGGACTTAAATAATGTAAATTATATATGTTTGACTCGTACGCGAATTCGAAATATACATATTATATACCGTTTTGGTATACTAGCAGATCGTGCGTGTACACGTTTTATTTACGGACCATTTGATCAACACAAACAAAATTTCGAAAATAAAAAAAAAGCTAATGAAAAAGAACAAAAAACAATACGGCAATCATTACCATATGGACGTGCGTTGGATACCAGAGTTTTAATTTTCAAGAACAATACGAATATATATGTAGATACATTGTATACCTTCGGTGAGTATATACTATATAATATTGTAGGAATTAATATAATGATAACAGCTTTCGAAATTGATAACAGTAGACAATGTATATTTCGAAGAGCGGTAAGTTAAAATAGGTTTTGACAAAACTCATAGATCTAAAATATCCAATATAAGTTATTGGGAAAAAACACTTAAAACCCTCGTGTGTTCAATTACCAATATTATTTTGACTGTCAATATTCATTATACACTTTTGTATCTTTTGAACACATTCATATATGCATATATATATATATATATATATATATATATATATATATTATATGCACATTATATATAAGCCATAAAGTCAAATCATAAATTTCAACAAGTGGCGACGAATTAAATGAAATCGAATTGCTTATATAGTTGACTGATTAAATAGCCGAGTCTCGTGTAGTATTATGGTAGGTACGCGAATAATATTATAATGTACTTACACAGAAAAACCATTATCGTTTATATAACGCTCTTGCAGTCATTCGATATTGAAACTGCAGTGAAATAATAAATATAAAAACCTTGTATGGGAATGTTTGCATATTAAAATGACGACTCATACATCGGTGTATATACCTACACAATATGCAATTTTATTTGCTAACGATTTTACCAAAGGATTTAATTACATACAGTAGAGATACACAACACAATTCAAATAATCAAAATCATATATAGTTAAGAGGGCATTGGGTAGTAATACCATCAAAAAATAGTAAAGGATTTAGTGACTCGGACTCTTTTGACCGGTTAATATTCACTATGCATTCGATATCTTAAAACATTATTAATTATAGGTATAATAGGATCGTACATATGTGTAAGATCTGAAGAATAGATATTTCCTGGCCTTTATTTTATACAGATATATAGATGTAATTATCCACTAAATATTTGCTAACCGGAAAAAGTATTAACTATACTCTACAACTTATAAAAATAATTCAGGAACTTATACGTGGAGGATAGGATATAGAGAATAGATCCCCCTCCATGGGCTTTTTTTATACAAAGTTTACATACAATCAGGTTTGTGTATACGAGTTACATTCAAATTTGCAAGGTTTAAGAATGTTAAAATTTTAAATTCTGGGCGTAGTGAGGAAGTTATTGATTTTACAACGATGTTTTTTTTTTCTCACTTTTGATTCTGAACTTTTCGATCAGAAGTTGTCGAGTTTTGAAGTTTCATGTTAAAGATAACACATTGGTTCTAGTTGGTACTTTTAAGAGGTAATTTTTCGATTTTCTTAGTAGTTCTCTTAAGTTTAAAGAAAACCTTTATATCTTTTATACGGCGTATGCCGTATGTGGTATTTAAAAAATGCAGGGGAAATAACAAAATGACAAATAAATACCTAGTTGTTATGATAACTGATTTTTTTTTTTTTTTAATTAGCTTAGTTATTTATTATACCGAATTTCGCTCAAAATCGTTTATATTAAACCCAATTATTTATAATTTTTTTTATTATTTATTATTTATTTGCTTTAAAGTTTAAAGAAGAGCTGATTATATTAATGTAAGAATATTCAGAGAGAAAAGTAAAATATCTTCTTAATTATTTTATATATATATAAATAAATGAGTATATGAGTATATCTGTACCACACGAGTGTGTTTGAAATCTTCGTTCCACTATCGATGGTTTTTTTTAAACATTTTACATAATACATTCTATTATCTATTCTAGATTTTACCATTTACTTCTCCTCCGCGAATCCCCAGTGGACTGTGAAGGTCCTTTTAAAATAATTGTTTTTTATTTTTATTTTTCCGCTTAATTTCGTATAACATCATTCCACGGTAGAATCTAAACTTTTGGCAGTTTATATAATTATGAAAGTAGGTATGTATATTTATGATTTTCTGCATCAAAATGTGTATATTCCTCTATTAATTACGAGTATCGTCTAATTTAGAATAGATAATAGTACAGTCGTGTCTGTCTTTTGTGTATACATATTGTAAACGTTTGTTATCTCAAATTATTATATTCGGCTTATAATAGGCGCCACTGTCACCATTATGCTACTCGTCGTATATAAACACTACAAAATTACATGAAAAAAAAAAAAACAAATGTTTTCGACTTAAAAATATAACAAAACGTTGAATTCTTACAACATGATTCGTTTTTTTTTTTTTATTTAGATGAGTATAAAATATATTTATTGCATTATACGAGCGCGCGGAATAAAACAAAAAATGCGTTAAATTCTTTAACGGTTACGTCATGTCACCAAGACGCGCGATTTACCAGAACGTTAAAATAATAATTGTATTTAATCCTTTTTTTTTTTTGCTTGAAATATTGTGTAGGATTAACGTTGATTATATACTATAAAAGAAACAATAGGGTTTTTTTTTTATAATATTGTTATATATTTTGGTGTTTATTATTTGTTCAAACTTCAAATTGCGTTTTATCGTCGGCAAAAGACTTTGGTAAAATATTCGAGAAAATGAAAAAAAATCACGTATTATAGAAATTAACGACCAGCAGTCACGCCGTTTTTATATTTGATTTTTTCGTAATCTTCGCAGGGATATAATATTATTATTAAATAAGAGTGCAGTGGGATCGTTGCCGGGCTGTATTTTTATGACAAATTATCCTTAAAATCGGCGGGCGGGCGTCGCACAGCTTCTTCTTTATATTATATGGATAACACTTTAATGGTGTATAATCTAACGGTATTCTTATACTAGAATCTTATTTTTGAGTTGTATTTCGAAAAATCAAATAACAATCAAATCTTTAAATTTAATGTGCGTATACAGATATTAAAGGAGACTTTTAGAATGTTAGATATTGTATCTTATCGATTCATGGTTGATCTCGTATTTACAAAAGTATTACTTACCTACATATATGTTACGGTAAAAGTACGAATACCGGTTAAACCTAGGATTTACCGGTAAAACCTAGGATATACGAAATTGTTTGGTCAAACCCCGAATGGTTTTTATAGTCCGGACTTTTACAAACGAGATTTGGTAAATCTTAGGATAAACAATCAGTGTTAGTAAAAGTCCGAAATTTTTTACCAATTATATTATTAATTATTAATAATTATTATTATTTAAGTATATTATAGGTACTATAGGTACATTAATTACTATATAATAATTATTATTAATAATTAATAACATAATTGGTAAAAAATTTCGGACTTATACCAACACTAATTATTTATCCTAAGATTTACCAAATCTTAATTCTATTAAGTAAATCTGTTCGGACATTTACCAACAGTAGTCGGTGAAACCTAGGATTTACCAGTAAATGAACAGGTATTCGTACTTTTACCGTAATATATATATATCATTGACCGAATATTTACAATAATTTAATTTAATTATTTTATTAATTTATTATGAGAAGTGCAGAGTAACTTTACTTTTATCCAATAACTAAAAACTATACATATACAGTTATTCATATATAGTGATAAGTCGATTCACCACCATCGACTCTTTTCCGTATAAAGTTCAAAATTCCCTCTCGTTTTAAACACCAAATCTTGTATATTGTACGCTGCAGCGTCCCACATTCATTATCCACCATCTAATTTTCAAATTACTATTACATATACATCCTCCCGTATCATAATCTACCAAATGTAATACACGTTACTATAATGAAGATCATTTTTTTACATATAACGTTTGGTCTACATCACTGGAACTCTCCCCCTTACCATTAAATCACTTAATTAATTTATAAATAAAAAAAAAGGTACACATTTAGTTATGCTACCTACTCGAAGTAGTTTGGTAATTTAGTGTTTGTAATATACCAGGTATCAGCTATACCTATTTTTTTTTTATATATATCTATAACTAACAAGTCTATTTACAAAGGGATTACTCATATACAAGACGCATTCACAACTCGTATACATCAATATCGATCTAAACAATTTTGGGTTTCGTCACGAAACGGTAAATTACTGTAGGTTGTGAAATGTTTTTTTAAACATATTCAATGGGAATGAACAAGTCAAGCTCAAAGAGATGTGTTGGGCGGTCAGTCAAACAATAATTAAACACTATAAATGAAGGTGGATTGAACAGTTGGAAGTTCGAAAAATCGAGACGAAATTATATGTTGTAAAAAGTCGAACCGAACCAAACTTGATTAAAGAGTTTGAACTCGTGTAGAATTTCTAACTTTTAGAGGAGACGTTCAGACTTGGAGAAACTATTTTTTATAAATGAATTCGAATTAGGAGTTAGGACCAATAAACAAAAGATGATTTTTTTGGATTTTTTGTTTATTATTTACGTTTTTAAGGAAGTATTACATTTCTTTTTGTAAAAAGTATATAAGTAAATTCTTTGTTGATGATCTTTTAGCATTTTGCTTATTTTTGAAGTTCGGTGTTCGGTTCGAGTTTGACAAACAAACTAAAAGTTCGGTTCGAGTTCGGGTTCGCTCTTGAATTTCAAAGTTCGGTTCAAGTTCGGCTTGACACCTAAATTTAGAGTTTGACCCACCTAGCTCTACTATAATTATCAAATTAGTTATTTTGTCATCAATCGTTTTCTTCTACTTTTACTCCCTAGATTACGGTTTACAATCTTCCATTCTTTTCCATTATTTATCTTTCTTTTAATGGTCTTCCTCTATATGATTCATTCTATACACTCCCTTCCATATAATTATATCATGTCTAAGTACCTAAGTACATGTTCAATACACTGATTTCTTAATTTTTTAATACTTTACCACAGAGACCTTCTTTCCAGCATATTTTCCAATAATTTCTTGTTAGTTAACGTATATAATCCGTAAGTTTAGAAAACTATAAAACACCGATAATAGATTAAGCCACTAAAATGTAATTGTCATTTACAAATCGTATAATAGAAAATATATAGTAATAAATTATAATATTATACTCTATAACGAGTACTTAAAATTTATTTTTGTTTGTTTAACGTTAACATGTTTCTTTTAAAACAAATTTCGTGATTACACGACAATAAAAAAAGGCCACTTATATAAACTATTTATTTAATTTTCTTAAAACGTCCTTAAAATTGCACCTATACTAAACCTTATAAGAAAGAGATGGGGTATGTATGTAATAGAAGGTTGACACTACGCCGATATCACAAAATCAGTCGCCAATTTTTCAGATGTGATGTTCGGATCAGTGCTGTTCTATGCTATACTTATCATTAAACCTATATATTGTTCTGTGGTATAAAATGATAAAATCGCATCCGAAAACACGGTGAATGATTTTGCCGCCGTCCTATATATGCTGCCTGTGTAAGTTCTTATTTAAGTGACCATTCCGTTTATTTTATTTCCAACCGCCTCTTAGGGGCGCAGAAGGTCGAGAACATGGAGGTAGACGTAAAATTGCAAAAAAAAAAAAAAAATTTCCACTAAAACGGAAGGGGTGGTGGCAAAGGGGTACGGTCGTGTAATATTATTTTTGGCGTGTCCCCGTCCCGGTGGTCGCGGAGTTTTCTCGGCGACTGCCCGGCAAACAACAGGCACACGGCATATGGCGTTGGTGGTGGGGTAAGAGGAGAAACGGATTTATTTCTCATAATTTATTATTATGCGCCTGTTATACGGACGAGACAGCAACAGCTGTGACGGCGTGGCGAGCCGGCGCGATGTGTCAGTGCGCGAGAAAAGCGTATTTTACTGTCGTTTATTGCTCGAGCCACGCCGATACCATTAATTTCGCCCCGTTTATTATTAGAACGGACCGCGGCCGTGTTTTCGTTTCGAGCGAAAGCGCCGTGCTCTGTTATTTATTACCGCCACTGACGCCACTAACCCGAGGATATTATCGTACGTACGAGACGCGAGAAGAAGAATACGACACGGAAATAAACGTGGTGTATAGAAAAAGCCGAGAAACTAATGGAATGCACCCTTCTCACTCTCACACTTCTTTCTCGCGTCTTTGCCTCTTTCTTTACTTCTTTTACCTCGTCGACAGATGACACCGTAAATGCTGTGCGTCTCGAAAATACCGACAAAATACATCTCTGAAACGTAAAAAAAAAAGTAAACTTTTTTTGGATTTTGTCGACTAAATGCCAATAATTTCTAATTTATTTCGCCGATTAAAATTGCCGAAATACTTCCTTCAAACCATAAATAAGCAATAGAAAAAAAAAATTCTGTTTTGGCCGAGTGAAACCTTCAAGTTGCCGACTGGTGTTTTTGGTTGCTTTCCCCCCCCCTCAAAAAAAAAAGACTAAGAGCCCCTATCGGGACTACCTTGGATATTATATTATTGTACTTACTATACCTATATATAATAATTAGGTGTACTTAATATAAAATATTCAAATTTTTATTACCATAATATGCATGACACTTATATGAATCCAATTTTCAAGGGGTTTTGTGCACGAAATTCTAAAGAAGTTTGATGAAAAATTAAAATTTAACAAGAATTAAAACGACAATTTCAAGTGGTTTTAAAGATATAACGCCCATATGTTCTATATGTTTATATAATTTATATAGATGACATCGTTTTATAGGTAGGTACTTAATCTGGGTGGAGTATATTTCTGCGATTTTCTAATAAACAATATGAGTTCTACAATAGGAAAACAATTTTACGGAAGACGCAAAAGTGTACCTAATAAAGATTCATGTTCCTGAAGGCTCAAATGTCTTATACATTTTAGGACCGATACTATCCTCTACTTACCTATAACCACCCTAAATTTTAAGACAAAATAATTCCTAAGTAAACACCTCAATTTATTTAAAATAAAATTAATAAAATTGTCGGGTAATTTAAAAAAATCGCAAATTTTTTCCTTTGTTACCCCGTCACGATTCTCCATAATTGATTTATTTTAAAAATTTTACATCAATTTTTGAAGTTCATTTTTAAGTGTGTCTGAAATTTATATACATGAATATACGACATTGAAAAAACATCAAACACTGTAAACGATCGACTCATTTTTAAGCCTGTAGCTTAAGCCTTAAGAGGACGTAGTAAATGATTCATATAGTAACAGTAAAATCAGATTTTGCATTTCCAATTTCATGAACAATTGATTGATTTTAGGAGATGATGACCTATTATAATAATTTATAAAGAGAACATAATCTATGCCATGTAAGAGTTATTTTTTTGATAAATATAATTTTAAGTTTTTAACAGGGTTTGAATAACGTGATAATTAAATTACGAATATTTTGCTTAAAATTTAATTTATTGAAAATTTAATTTCTACATGTTATAGATTACGTTCTCTATTAAGAAATAGGTATTCTAAATTTTTTTTTTTTTAAAAGAATGGGACTTCATTTTCCTAAATTCGCTATCCCAAAATCAAATACTGTTTCTAAATATTCAGCCCACACTGTATATTGAAGGTCTATAAAAAATTATTTCTATACATTTTTTAAAACACCGTATACTTTTTTGTAAATTTCATATAATAGCCGGTAATTTGACTCAAAAATATAATCTTTGAATGTCTTTCCATTTGTTTCGCGTGAACATATATTTTTACCACAGAAAATCATCGACCGTCAGTGTGACATATTTTTGAAAAAAATGAAAAATAACTTAAAATAATACGTTGTTCATGACGGCGACTACGGTGTTTTTTTTTTTTTAAATAATTATTTCAACTTGGAAGCTTAAAAACAATCATTAATTCTACCACTCGAGTAGTCGAGTTAATGATGACATAGGCGTTATAAAAAATATCAATCTGTCTGAACATATATAATATGTGTGTACTTAAGTAACAGCATTGTGTGCAGTCCATGTGTACAACCCGAGTATATAATATATTATGTTATGTTTTAACTTTTATTTTTCATATACCTATTATATACGAAGGATAAATTTATAAAAGGATAATTTGATGAAAATTTCGATTTTATATATTCGAAGAGCATTTTAAGTTGTTCGAATGGAATTATTACTTTTTAAATTAATCGATAAAAACAATATTATGTACCCAATGTGTACGAGCTATAATATTATTTTATTATTTATTTACATTATACATTCAATAATTTCCGTTTCGGCTCGACTGCTATAAAAGTATATAATATAATATATCGATATATCAGTATTCAGTAATCAGTACCTCTATATAATAATATATATATATATATAAATAGATCGTCAGAGTATAGTAATGCTATTAAAATTGCATTAAATATTTATTAGTAATTTAACTTTTATTTGTATATATATATAATTTAAAATATTAATAATAGACGTGATTTTTAATTCAACTCTCGGAGTTAAGTGCAGGGAAATTATACATATTTTTCGGAAATTCAATTTAGAAATTGTAATAGGCGACTAAAGATGAAAAGTTCAAACTATAGTTATTACATAGGTAATTATTATTAAATTAATATAGTAGGCAATATATTTGTATAATAAGTAGTTCGATTATTTAGTTTTTTGTAAATGATTATTATTATACGATATTATTTAATGTTTAGCGTATAATTTGTAAAGTTCAACTTTTCATTCAAACGTTCATTTATTAATATAATATGTAGTAATATAGTCTCAAATATTATATACGTTTATGAGAATGTTTTTTTAAGTGCTTAAAATAGTTCCTAACTGTGACGTATGTATTGGATTTTGCTGCCATTGTATAGAAAAGTCGTCCGTATTATTAACTATGAACTAAACAAATGTATATTTATAGAAAAAGAATTTAAACAATCGTGCATGATTTATGTACGATATAATGTATGTTATGTTATGTAAAATAAAAATAAAAACTAAATTCATCTACGTCCGAAATGTAAAACCATATATTTAATTTTAAATATTGTACCATCAAATTGTACAAAGAAACAATAACATTTCATTTTACAAGTGCTCTGGAAATTCTGAATGCAAAACGTCTATTCTATAATCATTATAATGATTAATATATTATAGTATTTTACTTACATTAAATGATTATACAATCAAAACAGAATATTTCTTATGCGGGGGAGGGAGCGCTATAGCCCTCCACATTTTTTTCTAGAGTGTACTATGTATAACGACCTACATATACATATTGTATAAATTGTAGGTAATATAATATATGTATAATGTATATATATATATATATTATATAGACCAATAAACTAAATGGAGAGCACATTGCTTCGAGTTAAAACCAAGTCAAAACAGGAAACATGTAATTAACGAAAATTAGTATTATGGAAAAAAATTATGATTTTCTGTGAATATCTGTGATAATTATTACGTTAATATAATAATTAAAATCCAAATATGTCTTTCTTCCATATTTCTTCACACGATCTTCTACATATTAATATTACATTTTGTAATATGGTTTTGTGCGAAATTCAAAGTTTGCAGGTACCCGACTATACAATATTCTGGATTTTCAAGAATTTCGCACTAAACCAGACAATTATTCGCAAAATATTTTTGTTTTGAACTTTTAGACCAGAAAATCCTTTTATTATGAATCTTTTCTAACATCGTTTAAATCACTATATAGGTATCTTCTGGATGGCACACAAATACAACTGATTAGTGAATGTTGCTTTCCACCTTTCCTAATTATGTGTTTATTATTTTTCCTGCAGTTCTAGATAATATATACTTTATTATTGTTAAATCATGATTATATATTATAAAAAATTGTGCATTTATAAATTATAATCAAGTATTATATTATATTATATTAGGTAGGCATATTGTTATTTTCCAATTTAGACTAAAGTACATAAAATTAGGTGATGCGATATAGTATTAAAATTTAAAGGCTCCTCATTTGTAGTATAAAGTCAGTCACAAATATAATTATTGATTTATAAATTTTTTTTCTTCAGCCACCAATATAATATAGCAGGGGAAAAAATGTTGTTTTAATAATAATTATATAAATAAAAAACGTACAAGATTATGTTAATCAAACATTCTAATAAAAAATGATTTGATCTAATTTGTATTTATTTTTATTTTACCTGCAATATTTTACGTTTTGTAACCAAAATAAATTAGCCTATAACTAAAATACTCATTATTAAAGCTGTATAAGAAAATACAGGGTTAGGCAAGACTATAAGAAAAGTATCTTGATACATGATACATGATACATTCATTTTGGGTATCTTGATACAAGATACTCGATACGTTTCTATTGTAGAAAAGACACAAGATATAAAGACATTAGATACAGGTATCAAAGATACATAGAAGATACAAGATACTCTCCGAAATATAATTATTATTATTATTATTTTATAGTAAACATTAGTTAGGTACTCTTACAATTAGAATTATATAAATAAAAATATACATATATGTGTATTGTGTATACACTATAAAACTACATAGTTATCAAAATATTTAATAAGATAGTGAAATAAATATTATCCAATTACAATTTTATACAAAATATTATCTATCACATAAAATATAGTTTAGGTACATTTGAAATATGAAATAATAATAAT
This sequence comes from Pemphigus obesinymphae, assembly GCA_025469235.1. NCBI lineage: Eukaryota > Metazoa > Arthropoda > Insecta > Hemiptera > Aphididae > Pemphigus > Pemphigus obesinymphae. Next base: position 2,820 of record JAIPRL010000977.1, on the reverse strand, counting down.
AGGTAATTTATTTTATAGTATTTCAGTCACAAGTTCTTAAGTTTATGTCATATACAGGTACGATTATAAAATTATATTGTATATTTTTATAATTTCATGAAATGACATAAGGGTATAATTAAATTTAAGCATGAAAATCTAGCACAGATAAAATCGCGAGTTAGCGTCAATATTAAAAATTAACAATAAATATCAAAATAATTGTTTTATTTTTATAATAGGTACGAGAAAAAAATTAAAAATCCGGTCAGTTTTACACTTTGTTGAATTCCAATAACTCAAAAATCGTAGTCAACAAATATAACAAATTATAAATCACGTAATAATATTATAATGTATAGGTACTATACATTGTATAATGTATAAGTATGTCTAGGTATAGTTATGTATATACTATACAGTATGTGTTTAGTGTATTGTATACATTTTATGTATATTGTATACAGTATATGACTACCTACATACACTGTATAAAAGAAAGTTTTTTTTCTAATGAAAAATTAGAATCTTCTTCTTATAATGTACTGGGAAAATATAAAAAATACTATGTTTAGGTTACCATCTAGAGCCGATTTCGTATCAATATCGTACTAAAGCCAATGCATTTCCTATGCTCCTTCGGGCCAAAAATTTGTTAAAAGAGAAACAAAAATAAACATGCTAAACATACAGTTCACTGTAAAACCACTAGTTTCCTCGCTACGCTCAGAATCTAAAATGTAATTACCGACTACCTAATTACATTTTTTTATCATTAGATGTATCTTGTATCTTTTCGTATAAAAAAATACATGATACTGGAAAAAAATGTATCTAGATACAAGGTACAAGATACTTTCAGAATATGTATCATGATACAAGACACAAGATACAATTGTATCTATGATACTTATCTGTGATACTACCCAACCACGAGACAATAAATTATAGAATTAATTCGTTTAATCAATGAGAAGAAAATATAATCATATTATATGGCTATTACATATTAGGTATATAATATTATTATTATATACTCTACTATATATTATAATAGGTAATCGTTAAAATAACAATTTCAATTATTTCGCTTATGTACAAAATACTTATTTAAATTATATTTTTCTTTTTTATGTAACCAATACAGCATGTTTTACTGTAGGACAAGTCATTTATCTTATTTTGCCAAACATATACATAATAAACTCCTATACTATATTATACACAATCGATGCGATTAAAACGGTTAATATCACCATTGATTATATATTATATAATCAATGATATCACATTTGTAATTTTTTTTTTTTAATCGCTTAATTATTCGCATACCTATTATTATATCGAGAAAAATAAAACGAAAACACATATCGCAAATAACAATTAATGGTCGAATTAGGAACTGTATAATTGATTACGTATTTATCGTCAATCAATTATTATAATAATGGTAATTTATACATCATTTAAAATTTTTTCCCCAAATCAAATTCTAGAATTGTATTAAGTATAATATCTACATTCTACAGTATATATAAATGAATTATAAAAACAATATATTCATTAATTTATCATAAAATATACAATAGGTATACATTTAATGAATAATCTGCAAGGTTTATATATAGGCTTTGTACACATTATGTAGGAATGGAGGAATGTATAATATAATTATATAATATATACTGCAGAAATACAAATACCTATACCTATAATGGTAAGTATACAATTAAATTTTATTGTGCACATAAAGAATGGTTACGTTTATAGTGTATGGTTTTAAAGATTTACTTACTATACGTGCATAATAAAGGTTATTAAAGAAGAAGAAAAAACCGATTTGTTTTGTGAAAAATATTTTTGAAATATTTATTTAAAAATAAATCGTATACCTATAGGGTATTTATATACTACATGTCTACATAATATATAGGAACCTTTTGTTATAAGACTTGCATGGAATTTTGCCAACCGTTAAAATTTGATTCGACATATTATTATGTTCGAAATAATATTATTTTGTTTCAATTAATAATTATATTATATTATACATATCTGAAACGAATATAGTTACGACTTATGATGAAACGCGGATCCATGGCAACTTTGATAATAAAATGGTGTGGATTTTAAAAACAACAGTTAACATACGAGTATTAGGCAGAAAAAAAAACTGTTTACTAATTGTAAATTATTAGTTAAAAAAAAAACTCGTATAAATATATCAATATGATATAATATATTATAGTAGGTACGTAAAAAATAAACACGTTATATATTCTATACATAAAGCTTAATTTATGCACGTGCACACTGCAGGTATACAAATTATATAACGAAATTGTATTTTTCATTGCAATGATATTATATACACATTATAATAATATTAAGCCGTTTACCATTATATTGTCTTCTGGTTAAATTTCAAAAATTTACTTTACGACGCTTTTTAAACGGTTCGTAAAATAACCGGAAACAAACGAAGAATTGTACTGCCAAAAAGTTTTATATTATAATCTATGTATAATATTTATAAAAATGTACTACTATACCTATATTAAAATACTTGTCAAAAATTTGACGTTTGATTGGGAGATTTTTTTGATTTTCGGAAGAGATATTTCGATCTCATGGGGATGTTTTTGCTTTTTCAAACAGAGTAAATTTTGATATGAGACCATAATAATATTATTTATTATCATAGGCGGCATTTGGGGGGGCATGAGGGTGCAATTGCACCCACGAGAATTATTTTGAGGGGGCAGAAGTATCATTTTGCATCCACAGACAACAGACAAAAATAATTAAGTAAATCATCTATTATGTGTTGCTATATAACAA